>BQNB010009768.1:0-85854 GCA_026074375.1 Tanacetum coccineum
TTAGAGGGTCTTAGGGAAAGTCCTTGGTCTTTGGTTCCTAAAAGTGGAGGTTATCCCATGAAAACAAGGAAAGGTGTTTGTAGATCCCATATATGATGTATTTTTACGATTTTTGAGTATTGGGTATAAAAGTGGGTATTTGTTGAAGCGTAGAAAAGTTTTGGTGGTTCCGGGAATACCTAAACTTACTTTATCGCGAAACGTAAACGTTTTACGTAACCGATAAAAATAAAACATAATAAGTTAATTATTACTTTAGTAATAATAATATAATGATGGCTTGACATAAACTTTAATTTGTTTGCCGTCCGTTTACGTTGATTGTTGATTTTTAGTTTACGCGATTTAACGTATCGATTAAAATTAAAAGCGAACGCGTACGAGAAAAAAAATAGTGAATTTAAATAGCATTGTAAATGACCTGAAAATACGGAATGTTACACCTGACTAGTTATGAACGCTGTTTTTTCTTTGTCCTCCTTTGTCATTTTAATTTGGTGATATCCTTTGTATGCGTCTAGGAAGTGGATAGCCATCCTTAGGACATGCCTTGTTTAAGTCTTTGAAGTCCACACACATCCTCCAGCTGTCATCATGCTCTTTTATCATTACAGGGTTTGATAACCACCTGTGGTAATGAACTTCCTTCATGATGCCAGCTTCCACAAGTCTTTCCACTTCTTCTTGTATTGCCTTGTTTCTTTCCAGTGCTTGGCTCCTTTTTTTCTGCCGGACCTGAGGGCACCCTTCACGAATGTTCAGTCGGTGCTCCGCTATATGCCTCGGAACCCCTGTCATGTTTGCCGGCTTCTAAGCGAATATGTCTAGGTTACGTCTGAGCAAGCCGCACAATTCTCTTCGGCCCTCTTCTGTTAGAGTAGAACCTATTGCTATTGTTTGCTCTGGGTACTCTGGGTGAATTGTAACTTTGATTTTTTCTTCCGCGACTCGAGTGTCGGCGGAAGGTTGCGCCTCCGGTCCTGAGACCATCGTACATTCGAGTGGAATAATCTTGCTGATTCGCAGTGTGAGTATTCCTCCTGGAACTAGGATTTTTAACATTTCGTGAGCCGTTGACGGGACTGCTTGAATTTTCCTTACTCCTAGACTTCCTATGATCCCGTTGTATGGAGATGGTGATCTTACTATTACAAAGTTCATCCATGTAGAGGTTGAATGTTTCGCATCCCTAATTTTTACCGGTAGTGATATGTGTCCTATTGGCTATATGATTTCTCTGCTGAAACCAATAAGGGGTGCGGTGGATGGAAGCATTTGGGTTTTCACTTCCAAAAGGAGCATATTGAAGCAATGTTCGTATAGTATTTCTGAAGCCGACCCTCCATCTACGTACATGCGATGTATGAAGTGGCCTCTTATTTCTGCCTCAATGATCATAGGACCTTCCGTTCCGTCCTCATCTCCTAGGGGTGGGAACGTAATTTCTGGATCGGGGGAGAAGCTTTGTGTAATCCTTTGCTTGGCCACCCTTTGCCATGGCTGGACCATTAGGATCGCCATAGATTTGTCCTTCTCGGGAGCTTCTACCTTCTTTGCTGCTTTCGGCTGATCTTTTCCGCTGCCATGTTTTAGCTCCTTGATTACGTGCGATAACTTTCCAGCCTTGATTAACTCTTCGATTTGTCTTTTTAAATGCATGCACTCATCGGTGTTATGCCCCACTTCCCCGTGGAATTCATAAAACTTAATGCTGTTTCTTTTTTCTACTGGAGTTGACATAGGTAGTGGAGCTTTGAATTTGCCCTTATCCAAAGCCAAAATTTCCCTTGGGGATTTTGTGAGGAGTGTGAACTTGTCACGTCTTCGCTCAAACCTTTGTTGGTTCCTGAAGTCTCCCTTTTTGTTGAAATTTTACTTTCACCCAGCTTCCTGTTGCTTCCATGCCGGAAGTGTTTTCTTCCACGCCTGGTTGGAAGCCGCCACCTCTCCCCTAAGGAACGTCGTGGTTGTCCTCATCATTTTGTCCATTGATTTTGGGATGTTGTCGTGTAGGCGTTTAATCAGCTCGGGGTTAGTAATTCCGTGCATGAATCCTGAGATTCTCATGCATTCCGAGGCTCCCTTGACATGTCTGCTTTCAGTCTTGAATCTTTGTATGAAATCTTCCGTAGACTCCTTATCTCTTTGTTTAATGTGGTGAATCTCTACAGGGTCTTTAATACACTTCTTTTGCTGAAGGAAATTTGCTAGGAATGCTTTTTTTAGATCGTCATAGCTATCCACAGATTCAGGGGGTAAATCATCAAACCATACCTTAGCGGATCCGGTAAGCATAGAGTTGAACATGTGGCACCATGTTGGCATTGCCCAACGTTCCACTTTTGCAGCTGCTTAGAAAAGTTTCAAGTGATCCTCTGGGTCTTCACTTTCGTCATATGTTTTAACGTTACTTGGCATCCGGGTCCTTTTTGGAAAATCGAAGTAGCAGATACGGGGTGTGAAGGGATCTGTTTCTTCGTACACCCATGGTTGGATAGGTTATCTTCTTCAATGCTTGACTTTGGTTTTTCCGACCTTGACTTCCAGTGCCCCTTCCGATATCTTCACTTTTGGAGAGAACTTCTGTCCTCCGTGAACACGTTCCTTCATAGTGACGTTTTCTGGGAACGGATTCCGTTCTTCCTGAACGAGAACTTTGGTAGCGGCTTTCTGAGCGTGCAGACACGTTCTTTCCTTTACCTCTCAGCCTACCGAATACGCCTCCTTTCTTTCTTCCTTTACCCTCTACCATGTGTCTAGGTGACTTTGACCTACCATGTCTTATCCTGGAGAAGACGCTGGTAGGTTTGGGACTTCCGGACATGCTACGGGAACGTCCGGACCTTCGTCCCTTTCCGTGCTCCCCTCTCACGTTTGGTGTTCTGGACTCGGAGTGTTGTGACACCTTTTGGATCTTCAAGTTTCTTCTTGAACATCCTTCAAAGTTAAGACGGGCTTTTACTTCTTTCAGCTTTTCCTGCTGCACTTTTTCTTGATGAAATTTTTCAGCTATTATTGGCAACAACTGATGATAATACTTGTCGCAATACTACCGAAGGGCTGCGTCGGACGCGGGCCTGTTCGGGTCTTTTAAGATTTGCTCATTTCCTTTTCTCACTGTGTTTCGCACGGCGGACGTGGGCGGGCTGGGAATGAACTCTGCTGGTTCGCTCATGGTGAGTATTTTGAGAAACGCAGTTTTGTACTGGTCCCAAGGATGGCGTCAACTTGTTAGTACAAGATGTGTGATGGGGTGTGAGATGTGCTTAAGATGCTTGTTGGGTTGGACCTCCAAGCTGCCTATGGGCTAGATCTTGCACTAAACAAAGTAGTTGAGATGATTTCCTGCACAAGTAAAGGTAAACCGTTAGCCTTGCCGTGGGGACGGACCTCACGATTAGACTCCGGCGTAAGAGTAAGAAAGCATGTTGTCAGAGGTATGTGTGTGTATTGGGAAGAGTGAGAAAATCATACCATTTGGAGTGTCAGATGATTCCTCTTATATGCGAGTTTAGTACTAGGTTTTCCTAGTATTTCACTTATAATCGTAGTGGCCGGAGTGAGACCATTGTCGGACAAAGGTCCGCGATTATCATGACTGCGAACGCGATCTGTCCCCTTCCGCTGAGCGTTGACTGAATCTCTGCTGGGTTGGGCGGGAGCTGTCTGTGACCGCTCCGCATCCGTCTTGTTGTATTCGGGTCGTGGCCAGTGTGATCCTGGGCTTAGTTCTGGCCCGTTGTGCTTGTTATCTATTTAGTTGGGCTAAGGCCCAGAGATGGTATGACTCAAGCCCAAAAGCCTACTATACCTATTATACGTCATCATTTGTCAGATGAGCAATAAATAAACCATAAAATGAATTTCGAAAGCAATAATTTGGGACTCGCTGCCTTCTGTATGAAACAAAACACAACTCTTCAGACATTGTTTCCATTCTTTCTCTGACCTTGTTATAATTTCTTGCAACATTTAACTAACATACGTCATTATCATTTCTTTATTAAGTTGGCAACAATGCCTAGTGTAACCCAATCAATACAACATCTTTCCAAACCTAGTTTGTACGTAGTACGTATCAAAACTAACATTTAGTATCGTAACTAATAGTTAACTAACTGTTGGTGTACAATAAGTACAACTCCTAAATCGAATACTGACAGCCGAAAGAATCTCAACTAAATTGGAAAGCAATTCCAAAACAAAATCAGTACTTTATCCTAATACGTCATATGACACTAATGGGCATCTTTGACAAAAGGAAGATGACAACATACATCCTTACAACTTATAATCGTCACAAAGCATTATTCACAGGATTCACAGGATTTTTTTCTTCGTCGTCCCTACATGATACACTAAACCTACTCATTTTCGTTCATATCATCTCGATTCATTGGAACATAGACGAAAATAGATAAGTATAGAACTCGTGAGTGTAAAGGGGTATAGAAAAAAAATTGGGGGGGTCAATCCTTAACGAGTAACTCGGGCTCCGATGGGGTTTTTTCTTTTGGCCGAAGTGAAAACCGATCCGTCGGCCTTCGTGTCAAAAGTTTTTTCATCCCTTTTGATTCCCTCGCAGTTAAAGTCTCGGGATTTTACCATTTTATGATGTTATGTAATTCTTTTTGTTGACTCTATTGTACTTTAAGTTTCTAGCGTCTTGCTAGACTCTTTTTTATTTATATTCCATCTTTGCCGTTCAAAAAAAAACTCGTGCTAGCGCTTTCATTTTTATAGGCTTCGTACTGACATAGATTCGGACCGTGACATTATATATGATTGTATTCGAATGTTTTTGGATATGTCGAAGGATCCAAAAAATAAACACGAAAATGGTATTAGAAAATAATTTGAGTTCCATCACGGGGATGCTATATAATTATCCTCACATGGTGCTGTTTTAGCTACGGACAATCTTTGTGGGTACCTCAAGCACATGTGACCTCCAAAAAAGCAACAAAAAAATGTTCACCTATGCACATCCTTTAGAGATAATTTGTGCATTTAATTGTGTATTGTATTGTTAGATAGATACTCCTGTAAGGCTGGTCTTAGTGGTGCAGCGTGAGGCTGCGTGAGGGACGATGGTCATGCGCCACCTTACTAATTGGCGGGTGGCTCACGCGTGAGGTAAGGAAAAAAGAAAGACGAATGGTGAGTTGCTTGGCCACTCGGTTCTTGGCCACTTGGTGGGTGGCTCACGCGTGAGTAGGGGTGGTAATCGAGTCGTGTTCGGATTGATCTTTTCTGATTCATGGGGGCGGGTTATTATAACGTCTACCCAAACACGGCTCATTTATTAGTCGTGTCAATAAACTCAACCATAATCCAGACCTGCATAACACGTGTAACCCGTTTAACATGTTTAAGTAAATATGTCAAGTGGTGAATAAAGTTGGTGGTTTATCGATTTAACTAATTTGAATGCAAAAAATGATATTAGTATATAAAAAATGATAAACATAGCATACGAATAACTATACGAGAATGTCAATGATATCTGAGTTATAACCGTAATTCACGCATATTAAGTAAATAAAAAAATACATTCAATCCCAAATCAACATAAAATCTAATTTATATATTTTATTTCTAGAAGCTTATATATACTTAAACGGGTTCACGGGTTAACCTGTCTGATACTTACTCAACCCAAACACGACCCGTTTTTTTAACGGGTTAAGACAAGTTAACCTGTATTTGACCCAGACGTGTTTATTCTAAACTCAAACTTGTTTAACTTCATTTCGAGTACGTGTCGAAATTATTGCCACCCCTACGCATGAGGTATGGTCTCGCACAGAGGCGGAGCCAGTAGTTTTAGTTAAGGGGGGCCGACCAATAGAATAAGGGGTTGAATGTAAAAAACTAGTAGAAAAACGGCTTATAATCTAAGTTACTAATGAATGAATTTGGTTGATTATGATTGGCTCGACAGTCACTAGTCACCCTTCTAGCTTCGCCTCTGATCGCGCACCACCCCACTAATTTGTTTTGTATTAGTAATACACATGCATGCGTCTTTTTTAGCCTCACCAACTTTAAGCTCATGTATCTCAGTTAGTATTGGGAAAGAAAAAAAAAACTTGGATGTTCTCTTAAAGTTAATAATACTCAACACATTATCATCTACCCATATAAATTTTAGAGCAAGAACAAACTAACCTATTCATTCATAAAAATTCAAAATACATATTAAATACTAAAAAAAAACACACATTAAAAAACAATACCGAAATAAAAAAAATAAAAAAAATACGGCCTCCCGCGACTAATCTTCTTCCGATTGCTTCTTCAACTTCGCGCCAAATAGGGTCATAAAGGTTTTGTTGGAGACCTAATCTGCGTATCTTCTGTTCTTAATTTCTTTTGCTTTCGACGTTGGGTTTGACATCGGATCGATCAACACTGTTTGCAGTGACCTTGCAGGATTAGTTGTAACATGTTTCCAGTCAACAACCGATCATATTTTGTCTTCTGAAATCATGTTATGCATTAGGGATACCAGCATACATGATTCTACGTTAATGTGTTGACTTAGTTTGCAAGGGCGGTTGTTGGATAAGTCCCCACGTCCTTGGAGAACACGAGGAAAGCACGTTCGACATCTTTTCGTGCACTTTCTGGTCGCTGTTTATGTTCGTATGCTTCAGATCAGTTGCAACCCGTTGAATGAATTGACGAACTTGCCCACTGGGTAAATTCCATCAGGCAAGTTATAACCATTACGTACTGAACTCCGTCTACACATTACAGAACACAGGGGCTAAGTCATTTAATAGGTTGTCGAATTACGGAGGAATTATCTAAAACATTAATTATTGTTTTTGCGACCCGCCATTCCATAAAAACGCATGCAAATCCACAGATCTTGCGGAAGCTTACAGCTTCAGCATTATGTAGGGTATTTTTTATCTAACCCTACCGTATTGACCTTGCCATGAACACTGGACAATTTTTCCAATTCCTTGTGCATACAATAATCACTTCCAAGCATTCCCGGATAACTTGAACATTGTTATGTCTTTTGTTGTATTTTACATACTGTTTCAAGTTTTGGCTTTCTTAATTACTCTTCGGCATTTACTATTACTATGATCAAATTAAAGAATAAAAAGAGCCATCTCGTGCAGTATGCTCACTATCTTGGCAAAATATTCATAAACGGTTGGGAGTATGTGCTGCGTATGCATTTGGCGTGTATGCAGCTGTGCACTTCATAAGTGCACTAATACTCATTCTACCCGTACTATAGAGTCGAGAATTTGAAGAAAATGAAAATGTTAGTGGGAGAGGATCGGCGTATTAACTTGAAATGCCATTGACAATTTTTAGAAAAAGTTTACGGCTCATACGGAACTCTTCTCCGAAATAGTTAATGGATACTTACAAAATGATCATCAAAATAATCAGCACGTAGACGGTCTTTCGGCATCTCATCGGTCACGAGATCGGTGTACGGGTTCAATCGTGGTTGAGCATCTTGTTTGCTTTATTAGCCATTCGTGATACTCGACAGCTTTTTGTAAATAGAATGCGTCGGTTTCCTCATCGATATCAAAAAACGAATCGATTTTGAGTAATTGTGAAAGCGATTTAGTGTTTTTTTGTTGTAATATATGTTTTTTTTTGTGAGAAAATAATATAGATGTTATTGAAGTATTTATAATGAGTTGTGTGAGGGGGGTAAAATGAAATATATATTTTTTTAAATATAGCCGTTAGGGGCTGTTTTGTAAAATTTTTTAATTTTTTTTTAATAAAACTAGCCGTTAGGGGGTGTTTGGTAACTTTTTTAAAAGTAAGAGGAAAAATTACAACTAGTATTATAGCCGATTTTTTTTTAGGTGAGGGTGGTAAATGATTTTTTTTTTTTTAAAATCAACACCAACGGTGGGTGGGCCGGCCAACGCGGACCCAACGCCGCCTAGCGGTGTAGTAACGCCGGGCAACGCCGGCCAACGCCGTTGCCGGCGTTACTACACCTAAGGCTCTTAGTAATACACATGCATGCGTCTTTTTTAGCCTCACCAACTTTAAGCTCATGTATCTCAGTATTGGGAAAGAAAAAAAAACTTGGATGTTCTCTTAAAGTTAATAATACTCAACACATTATCATCTACCCATATAAATTTTAGAGCAAGATATATAGGTCAATCGACATTGACCATTAGCAACGTTTGAAAAACAATACACATTCGTCTTTCAGAAGCAGATATACTCGAAACTCATTATGTGTCATAACTTTTCTAAATGCAAAAATAATACACAAGAAAGTTAGAAAGCAACAGGCCCAATAGAAAACAAAATACTTACACACAATCAATGATTGGATTATTGAAAGAAAGACTAATACCATCATTATTTTCATTAGCAAAACCTTTGACTAATGATTACAACTTAAATCCATTATAGCAAGTTTTGGCATTAACAAATTATGACCATAAAAGGCTAAAGTTTCCCTAATCAAAACGCGTAACGGATCTCTTTATGCATAAGTAATCGAATATAAATCTTCCCAAAGACATAAGTGTGTTTTTTCACTCAAGTGTGTTTGATCCCAACCTTCTAATTTAAAAAATAAAGAATTCTCACAAAACCAATTCATAAGGCTAAAAAGCCTATGCATGCAATATTAAGACAGAAGATGTTACTAGTATATTTTTTGGTCAAATTTATTGTACGTACTACGTAGTCTAGCGTATCGATCATGAGATGTCGTGAGACACTCTTCGACTTAGAGGCTGTGAGTATATGTTTTGTCGGAAAACAAATGTATGTATCTTTGTTGTACATATATAATTATATTGTGTAGTGAGTTGGATTTCTAACTAAGTAAATAAAAAGATATAACATTTGAAATATTTTGTTGTATGCAATCATTTTCTGGTACCACCTCCATTTATTAATTAAAGTGCTTAGAAGTTTTTCTACTTCATATGCAGGACATGTTTTGCATGAAATATCATGTGAACATTGAACAAGAAACATGCTAGATATCACGATCCAAAAACACCTCATAACCTTATCTTTAGTTTTTCTTTTATATAAAAAAATAGTGCAGTAATAAAATATAATTTGGAGATATTACATAATGGTAGTAGTTGTTATTGCTCAATATTATACAAGTAGAAAGCAACACATAAATCATCATACTAAATTTAGTGTTGTTGTAGTTGTTGTTTTTTTTCCATTTTAGAGCAAACTATACTTTAATGCATCATCTATTAAAGAATATAAGTATTAGAATTATAAAATATGTTAATATACGTATTTCATTAAATATACCTTATATATTAATATAGGTAAGATTATTCCCCCGAGGAGGTGTTTAATGCATGCATTACAAACCCGGCCCGACCCGTGTGTTGCTCCGACCCTGAACCTTTAATTCACTTAATTAATCGTTATTTTAATCAAAGTGCTCTACACCTGTCTTCAAACCTGGAAGGAGAAAGGGTACGTGTAACTTGATCCCAAATCCAACCCATCACATATCCTATGCATATTAAAAAAAACCACACATACACACCAAATCCATAGCAGGCCAAGATTCTTAGATCTAATGGGAAACAAAAGGGGCGGTGTACAAGGATTCCGGCAGGGTTACGAAGCAGTTATCTTTAATTTGTTATTACGAAAAAGAGAAAGAAAACAATGATTACGGTGTTAGTGGTGAATGGTGATACCAGGAATCAAGGTTAGCAGGAAATGGTCCGCCAAAAAAATGCAAAGAGGTAAGAACTTTTCATATTTTTTATGTCTTTCAATTAATTGATTACAACTCAGATTTTTGGCTTTGATGTTTCTCATGGCTTAAATAAATTAATGTGCAAATGTTTAGCGGAAAAATGAACAACCTTGAATTATGACATACAATTGAACACAAAGAGGTAACTTTGTATCCAATAATTTGCAAGCTTCTATTTCTTTTTGAAAATTTTTGTTTTTTTAGAAAAGTTTGAAAATAAGCCAGATAAACTGATAAAGTGAGCTTATGAAATATAAACCCAAAACAAAATAAGCCATAAGCCGGCTATATAAGCCGAAACAAACACCCCCTTAGCTTTAAATGTGGGGCAATTTTAAAAGTGACTGGATTTTTGGTTTTGCGTATGTCGTCCTTTGTTAGTGAAGGGGTGGCTGCCGGTTGCGGCTTTGCAGCCTGCTATTGATGGGTTGCATAGGTTCTGTTGATATGTTAGTGGGTCATATATTGTATTTTAATTCTTATTATACAAAGCTCTAAATAAATGAGCAAATAAGCAGATTTGGTGACCAATCCCAAACACGGCCATATGGTGTAACTGTTTTAGTTTTTTTATTTAGTTATATGTCAATGCGATGATTCAGTAGTAGGGGCAAACCGCTGATATACAAACAGGGACTTTTTCGCCTAATTTAGAGTCGCCACGTCAATTGGCTGTAAAATGATTTTCAATAGATTGCATAATAGAGAATAGAGATACTACTATGGTTCATACATTTACTATGCTCTATACATAACCTCTAAAAGTACCCTTCTAGAATGTGCAAATCTTTTTTGAAAGTATTACTATCATATAAGAATAGCTAACATAGAAAGTCTGCAGTCTGTACTTTTAAAACATACAAGAATTTGTCGATCATGTGGGTGAATGGGATGATATATGAATTGCAGGAAGCTTATGGGATGGTATTTCAGTCGATGGTGCTGATTCTGATGGCAATGATCGTGGTAGAGAATGTGTCATATGTTTATCGTCAGAACCAGGTTTTTGTGATACAAGCTATGGATGTACCAGATAACGATTATTTTTTTGGGGTTTTGTTTGTTTTTTGGTGTTGGGTTGTTTTTTAGTGGCGTAAAACAGGTAATTAACAAATATGCATACACAATATATGATGTTTTTATGATCAAATATATTAATGTAAGTCTTTTGGTTTCAGTGTATGTGCAGCGGAGTTTAACGCACAAATCACGAAGCAAATATTGTTGAACGATCTACAAACGAAAAAGCCAATGTCATTTCTATACACAGAGGTAATATGATCAATTGCTTTTGTAATTAAATAAATGGTAAAGTTATGGTGCACTGCTAAATTTTTTGTAGACAAGCTTTAAGCATGTAGTCTTTTGGGTAACCCTGACCCAACCCGTTTCAACATGTAATTCTTTTGTTGTTTTTCAGGTGATCGTTAGGCCGATAATCTAACGTGCGCCTATACTTTAGGGGTCTGAAAATGGCTTGGGTATTTGACTCTCCAATGTATCTTTATGAACACCAAGTATTCGTTCAAATGCCTAAATGAAAATAATAATAATTTAAATACAGTAGCAACTAGCAAGAAGCATCATATTATATCTTTGTTAACTCAATAAAACATAATATCTTCAATATGTTGGTAATCATCATCTTGAATTAACACTCGCTTACTCCGCTTCATAATTTACTTATATGAGCCTAAACATGTGACTTTCGGAAGGGGTTGAAACAAGACAGGATCATTTAACCTGGTGGGAGTTGTGCTGAAAAGAACGAATGATCAGGTTAGAACTCAAGTTTCACTCGCATTTCCCTTCACATCATATCAATACTTTATTTGATACTTATACTTTATTTTTAATACGTTTATAAAAATTTGTTTTTTTGCCTATTATTACATTTATGTTACCTTAGAAGTTTCTTTCATCTTGTTACTGATGATTGAATTATGTGCATGAACTTAGGGGTTTTGATTAGAATAGAGGTTTCATTATGAACTTTGGACGACGATGATGAGAAATGTCTTTTTATGATGGTTCAAATGTGTGAGGGAGGCTGCTACGTTACTTCTAGGTAAATTATTTTTTTATGTTTTTAGCCTAATCTTGCATTTTTGTTACTTTTTATGTTCATCTTCATTTCATGAAAATTTCAAAAACATTACTTAGAAGTTCTCATAAGTTTTTTAGTAGACTTGGGGGCATTTGGATTTGCGCTTTAGAACATATTCTTTAATTTTTTTATACTTATTCTGGCTTTTAAGATACTTTAGACACTTGGCACACCAAATGAGACTATTTGACCGCGGTACTCTAAACATCCTAGAGTCAAGCTGAACTTTTTTAAGCTTCGAATGGAGGTTTCATGTGGGCAACCAGAAGACGGCAACATGGTTGTGCCCCAAGTGATTATATCCTTATCTGTCCTATAAAACAGTTTTCTTGCTGATTTTAAATCACCATTGTTAGCGTACATGCCGATGAGTGAATTTAACACGAATACATTCTCTTCTTTCATCCAGCGTTTCACAGCATAACCATGAAGAGACCTCCCTAGATTTATCTAACCATTTTTGAACATGAAAAAAATACTGACACCAAACAATTATCTTACAAATAGACTAAAAATAGCTTCAACATAACAAGTTACGTAATGCTTATTACTTGCAAGTGGTTTGTATTTTATTAGAACTAAACTCATACATAGTACTTATATAATCTTTTTTGAAACAGAAAAAAGTAAGCATTCCTGGGATAGCATCGCATGCATTGAAATATATACCCAAGCTACAAAAGGAAGTGGTGACATTAAAGCTTAAAAAGAGCAGGTTCAGTCATATTCATCATAAACCATGAATAGCAGCTGCAAGAGCATCTTGCCATTAAGAAGCGAAGTTGTAAAGATGCTACAACAAATCAAGATTCTTGGTTAGTTGCTTCGATGAATGTATTGAATGACAAAGAGGTTGTCATCCAGCTGATTTCCCTCACTGATCATATTTGCACGAATAAGAATAATGGCTTTTTGTCTAAGATTCTGGATAACTTAGAGGGTGATGAATATGGATTTTTTTTGCTAAATGCGACAACAATCAAATGTTCTGAAGAAGGGATGGTACTAAACAATATTCATCTCCAGGTACATTTATCAATATTTGTCTCACAATACCTAATAAGGAGATTAAACCACGCGACCCTTCTGTACTTTCATTTTCACACAGAGTTAAATGTATGAAATGTGTAGGAAAAGAGAGAGAGAAGAAAAGAATAAAGTAAATTAAGCATACTAACAGAGTACTATATGAAAATAAAATGAGCTGATTTAGTCGACTGCGTTTGAAACAGCAGCTTCGCATCAACCATGAATACCCCTACCACAGGAGTCCCAAACACCCCTTAAAACGTCCTAATAAACATACCTACTGAACCAAACGCCTATATAACTGCTAAATAGATATGGTTACTTTGTCTTTTATATTCGGTGGGTTTCTGATTTAACATTTTGTCTCTTTTTGATTATAGTCTTCGGATAAAAAATAATTAGAAAAATCCTTGAAAATGATGTTAGCTTTTAGGTTAGTTAAATTGGTAATTTAGTTTCATCTCAAAAATGCATTTTGAAATTTAATTCAGTATTTGGAAATTTGTTTTGTCCTTTTACCGAACCTGCTTGAACAATATATCTTGACCTATAGGTTCTACTTTTTAGTGTTTAATTGTGGTGGTGATTTTTGTAGGCGTGTGCAAGATTTTTCAAAAAACGTTAGAGTCAAATTACAAGAAATAAACGTGTTCTATTTAAAAAACGCGCGACTCTATGAGACGAGCTGCGACTACACTACATGTGCCTGAAAACGTGTGACACAAACAAGAAGGCACTGCAAATGTGTCGTGACACCAGGTAGTACCAACTGCCCATAAACAGCCCACCTTATGTAGAATTTTAGGTTGTTTGGTTGCCAACATTTTAACCAGAAAAGTGGTGTCACATTCTGTTTCATAACAAAAGTCGCCATGTTTATTGCAGATGGATGATCAGAAGCCGTAACATGTTGACATATTTGTAGATATCATTTCATGCGTTTAAAAAAAGTATCGTTGTAAGTGGAACAACTGAAACAGTTATGCACCAAATACATGGTATTTGCTTAATGTGTATGCTTTTGTAAAAGCAATATGCATATACATGATTTTGGTTTAATCTATATAAATCCTCATTAGTACGCGTTGCCAAATTGAATCATTTAAAATATTCTGTTATAGTTTCGTGGAGCAAAACACACATGAATCTACTTTCGGCTCAATGTCGTTTGATCTGTTCAACCAGAAAAAAAAAGAATAGCCTCGCGCTCCGCAACGAAATGCGGGCTAAAAAAGCTAAAAAGAAGCAATCTATGATCTTTAAGGTGGATTTCGAGAAGGCTTTTGATTCGGTCCGTTGGGATTTTTTAGATGACATTCTTGAGAAGTTTGGTTTTGGGATGCGTTGGAGAAATTGGATCCAAAGTTGTTTAAAATCCTACGGGGTTCCATCCTTGTAAACGGAAGCCCCACCTCCGAATTCCCAGTTTCTACAAAGGTTTAAACAAGGGAGATCCCAATATCTCCGCTTTTTCATCCTCGTGTGGAAAAGTCTCCACTTTTCGTTTCAGTTGTTTCGGCTGTCTTTTTAAGTATCTCTGTGAGATATCTTTGCTGGCAAATCTCTCACTTCTTTCTATTCGCGGGACGATGTGATCTTTACTGGCCAATGGAGCAACGCGAATATTTCTACCATCATTCATGTGTTGGAATGTTTTTTTCGTACCTCGGGTCTACGTATAAATCTGCATAAAAGCAAGCTCATTGGTATTGCTGTAGATTATGTGGTGGTTGATAGCGCTTTAAAGCTATTGGTTGTCTTGCTCTCAGTCTCCTTTTTTCTTTCTTGGCAAATTTATTTGGGAGGTCATAGATGCTCGGTTAAAGGCTTGGGAGATGTGATAAATAAAGTTGTTTGTCGTCTCTCAAAATGGAAGATGAAGTCCCTTTCTATCGGTGGTAGATTAACTCTTCTCAAATCTGTCTTGGGCTCGACCCCTATATACTATCTGTCTATGTATAAAGCTCCCATTCAGGTATTGAAAAAGCTGGAATCCCATCATAGTATTTTTAATGGTGGAATCTTAACGTGCGGGGAAAATGTCTTTTATAAAATGGGACTAAGGTCTTGGCTTCTAAGACAAAGGCGGTTTAGGAGATTTAGCATGGCGAGTTTTTTATGGGCTGAACGTGCCTCTTATTACTACGGGATATGGAGGTTTACACTTCTAGTTATTTTTTTAGACATTTTTTCACATTCTCTATTATTCATTTTAGATCTCAAAGCAATTTCTTTATATAATGGTCATCAGCCCTTCACGAAAAAAAAAAAATTCGGCGGTAATCTTGGTGGTAATTCTTACTTTCCATCTAACTGGGCCGAGATCAACAAAGTCATCCCTTCTCTGTTACTCAAAGGTATAGATATCCTTGGTTTCATGAAAAAGTCGATTGGTAATGGCGAGCATACGAAGTTTTGGGAGGAACCTTGGAAAGATATTTCCTCTCAAGTCTTTATTTCCTAGAATCTATTCTCTAGAGACTAATAAATCTATTTTAATCTCCACTAAATTGTCGCATATTGATCTTCGATTCTCGCTTAGACGAAATCCTAGAGGTGGCACGGAGCAGGTGCAAATGGACGCCTTGCACTCTTTTTTAGAAGGTACAATGCTATCGAATTCTTCAGACAGATGGCGGTGGACTTTATCGGGAGATGGTGAGTTTTCTGTTTCTTCTATTAGAGTTTCTTGATGATAATATTTGGAATTCGGTTGGCGTCAAAAAAATAACTGTGGAGTTAAATGGTGCCCCATCAAGGTTAACATTCTTGCTTGGAGAATCAAACATGACCTTCTTCCTACGCGCTTCAACATATCCCGTAGAGGTATTGATCTTGATACTTTGTTTTGCCCATCTTGTAACTTGGCTCCTGAAACTGCAAGACATATCTTTTTCTGTTGCTCGTTGGTTAAAGATCTTTACAAACGCATAGCTCGATGGTGGGATATAAACTTGATGGAAGTCTCGTCTTATGAAGATTGGTGGGATTGGTTTTCCAATCTCCGCTTACAGCACAAAGCTAAGATGCTACTTGAGGGCGTTTTCTACACTACGTGGTGGATGATATGAAATTTCCGGAACAAAAGCATTTTTGATTCTCCGCAGCCTAAATCTCTCTTTGATGATATTTTAGCTTTTTCTTTTACTTGGTGTAGAGCTAGATGTAAAGGCAACTTTAGTTGGATAGACTGGCTTAAGAATCCATCTCTTATTTCCTTGTAATCTTTTTCTAGCTTCTTGCTAGTCCGTTAATAAAATCGTTGTTCAAAAAAAATATAGAATGGATATCCATATCTTTTAATATTGGTAGTTATCTTATTAGAATTGTATCTTGTGGAATATTTCATCTTGTATCTATATATACATACCTTCATTGTAAGATGAATAATACAATTCTTCATTATCTCTATCTCGTGTTCTTATTTATTATTCTTTACTTTATTGTTTCACAACAGTTTTCTAATTTATGGATTTTTAGTACTCAAACCTAGTGAAAAATCATTTTTTTCTCTTCGCCATTCTCAAATTAATTAATATAATCCCATAGTGATCAATTTTATTACTTCCATGTGTATATATAATCAATATATGTAACCGATTAAAATTTTACATGTGTTACCTATAAGAGCATGGGATAATGATAACGGCCTACGTTTAGTTGGAGAAAAAAATTATTTTTGTAAAAATGAGAAAGGGAGTTAATTCTTTACAAAACATATTTGGACAAAAAAGGGAGGTTTTGGGTTACAAAGGAGTCAAAGAAAGCAAAGAAAGAAAAAAAAAATATAAAAAATGTATCTTTGTAGTTTCCATTGTTATGTTAGAAAATGCATATTTTCTATTATGTAGAAAATTTGATGAAAAACAACTGATTTGAATACAATCTCATTTTTTTAATAAAAAATAATATTTTCTCTCAACTAATCGCACTTAAAAATCCCAAAGTGAAAGGAGAGTAGACGCTAAACAAACCTTGAGTACGTAAACATAAATAAAAAAACAAAGTTAGCTAAAAATACTTAATGAAACAAAACACACTATTTACTAACCAACCATCTAAGGCTCATAAGATTATTACTGTACAAGATATATAAATAGATATTTACGCTCCTAGAAAGAAGTTGATTTTTTTTAATATGCGCGATTTAACATGTATTTTCATAGCTGTTTCTAAACTCTTCAATCTCTAATCACTTTTAAAATGGCTTATTCAGTAAGTTTTGAACTTAAATCTCTTCTGCAACTTTGAAGCAAATTAATTTACCTCTAAACCAACTTTAATTTTTTTTAACCATATGATAAATAAAAAATATTTTTTATAACATAGCATCCGAAGTTTTTTTTCCCTTTTTTTTAATATAATATCCAAAACTTTATTCTAAAACAAATATAAAATATCCAAAATTTAATCAATTCAATCAAGTCTCCACCTTCCTTTCTCTCTTGTCTAGCTCTCATTATTCCCACAGCAAAAAGTGAAGAACCCTAACCACCCTTCCTTTACTCTTCCCCTTAAATAATACCACATTTCCAATTTTCACCATTTTCACCATTTTCTTTTTAAACATCCATCTTTAATTATACAAAAAACTGCTAACTTTATAGTAATGTAGCTCTTTATCATTTTATACTTTGCTTGAACCAATGTGAGTAAAGATTTGAACTTTATTACATGGGTTTTATTTAAATGATGAAATAATTAATGGGTTGTGTTTATTTCACTATTTAAGCAATTGGGTATCATTTTTTTTTGTGAAATTATAAAGATTATTGGATTAGTGTGATAAAAGATTTGAACTTTATTATATGGGTTAGTTTTAAATGATGAAATATGATATGGGTTGTTTTTATTTAGTGAAAAAGTGGAGTTTACAATGATCTTTATTTGATTCTTGTCTTGGTTGTCACTTTGGTTATTTGTATTATATAAGTACACATGTGTGTGTGTTTGTTAGTGTGTTTGGTAATGTGTGTGAATATTATATGCAGGTTGATCACATGGGTTATGACTTATGAGATGTAAATGTAACTAACAACCACTTCAGATTGAATCAAACTGGTACACTCTCTAAGCACTTTTAGCTCTATGTTTTAAAGTTAATTTAAGTTGTTTTTAGTTAAATGTACGGAAAAGATAAGTGTAATGTGTATAAAAGTGTAAAAATGAAGTCTTTTTAATGTTCAATGAAGTATAAGTGGATATGAAGTTTAATTATGTGGTTGAATTTGGTTTATGTTTTAGTACTTGTTGTGGCTTTAGTTTGAGTTTGTTATGTTGTTTGTAGTTGTAGGAGGAGCATTGAAGATGAGGACGGCGGGGAGGATGTTTGCAGTTATTATTTTATTTGGTTTTTGGGTAGTTGGGAAATCAGATATTTATATTGTAACGATCGAAGGAGAGCCGGTAGTAAGTTATGGAGGTGGTGTGAGTGGTTTTGAAGCTACTGCTGTCGAGTCCGGTGAGAAGCTTGATGTCACTAGGTTCGTATTTTTAGAACCAACTTTGTGATACTAAATACGATAGGATTATATAATATTGTATTTAGGATTATTCTAACCCATTGTTTAATCTTTGACATTCACCTCAGTGATTCGGTCTCTTCATACTCACGTCACCTTGAACTCAAGCATGATACTATTCTTGAAACGTTGTTTGATGAAGGAACTTACAAGAAACTTTATAGTTACAAGCATCTTATCAATGGTTTCGCAGTTGACGTTTCTCCGGAACAGGTCAAAACCTTGACTTTTTTAATTTGACATTGAGTTAACAACCTTTGAGTACTCATACTCGGCTTTTTGTTGCAAACAAACCATTGTTCTTGTCAAAATGCCAAAAAGAGCCACCATTGCTTGCAAAAATAAGCGTTCAAGACAAAAAAAAAGGGTAAATTGCACATCAAAGGAATTCATTTCTAGTCAATTTCTAACATGAGGAAAGTACTTCTAAATATCAGAACCTTTGTTATTAAATTAGGGGGAATTTCATATATACCCAATGAAACTTCATAAATTACATATTTCCCTAAAACACAAGTTTTCAATGCATAATGTACAATGAAATTGAAGCATGTTTGGGGAAATATGTAAATATTGAAGTTTTTTTGGGTATACATGTAAATGCCCCATTAAATTATGCTCCGTAATAAAATAAGCAACCCAATACATATATAACCCCTTAGCCAACTATCCTATAAACTTGGAATATATAACACTGAGTTTGAATTACATTATCCAAAATAGAAATTGACTGTAAATATGTTTCTTTTACGCGCAATATTGCCAAATAACATCATTCTTGGCACCTTTTGTTATCCCGTGTTTTTGCAACCATCTTTCTTTCTTTCTGCATATCACAATAACAACTGGTCTGTTTGCAACAAAAAGTCATATATGACAGGGTCAAAAAGTAAACCACTCATATTTGCACCAGCGTCGTATCAGAATCCATCAATACAGATTCGTGAAATCTTTTTTCTTAAACGTTTCTTAACATATATTGGTAGGCAGAAACGCTTAGGCAAGCCAATGGCGTGAAATCAGTAGATAAAGATTGGAAAGTGAGGAAACTCACCACACACACGCCACAATTCTTGGGGCTACCCACCGGAGTTTGGCCAATGGGTGGTGGTTTTGATAGAGCCGGGGAGGATATTGTAATTGGATTTGTTGATTCAGGCATCTTTCCCCATCACCCAAGTTTTGGGAATCATGGTACCCAACCATATGGGCCTATTCCTAAATTTAGAGGAAAATGTGAAGTCGAGAGTTTTTGCAACGGAAAGATCGTTGGAGCACAACATTTTGCTGAAGCTGCAAAAGCAGCCGGCTCTTTTAATCCTTTAGTTGATTATGCTTCGCCTATGGATGGTGATGGACATGGAAGGTTAGTAGTGCTAACACTTAATTGTTATATAAAGTTTGAACTGCATACAAAATAGATATAATGGTACCTCTGTCAATTGACTCTTCGAGGTCTAACCTATCGATTATTGAATGTACATCACCGATTTGAGTTCCTTGTATTTGTAGCACTCGTTAGAGTTAGATGTATGTCGTCTTAAATTTCTTGATCTTCTTCCGCATTCATTTAAATGCTATATACCAAAATGACCCATTGGACCTCATAAGACAAAGTGCCTCAAAAGAGGTACAGTTTGACTTTAAGGTCAAACCTTGTTTATCTAAATAACCTACGTATAAAATTGCTCAGTTCCACGCATTATGAGATTAATCTTCTATACTACAATTCAACCTTGAAATATATGGAATTGATGACTATATAGAAGTCGAAATGGTTCCTGTTGACCTCGAAAGTCAAAGCATTTCAAAAGAGTCATCGTTTGACTTTTTAAAGGTCAAAGAAACCTACCCTAGTACAAGAGACCCAAACTAAGCTAATATAGTAACATTGCGTTTACTGTAAAATGTCAAACTTTTAATATTATTTCACAGCCACACTGCAGCAATTGCAGCTGGAAACAACGGGATCCCAGTTCGAGTGTATGGATACGAATTCGGTAAAGCAAGTGGAATGGCTCCTCGAGCCAGGTAAACTATATAATATATATTCGTTTACTTTTGTAAACAGAAGATACTTGATTCTAAATTACGTGAATAACATGATCACATAGGATTGCTGTGTACAAGGCCCTCTATAGGCTCTTTGGAGGATTTGTTGCCGATGTTGTTGCCGCGATCGAGACAGCTGTTCATGACGGCGTTGACATCTTAAATCTTTCAGTGGGACCCGAAAGTCCTCCATCCACTACAAGAACCACATTTTTAAACCCGTTTGACGCAACACTCCTCTCGGCTGTAAAAGCTGGAATTTTTGTTGCACAAGCGGCAGGAAACGCCGGACCATTTCCCAAGACTTTAGTGTCTTATAGTCCATGGATCGTATCGGTAGCGGCTGCTGTTGATGATCGACGATATAAAAACCATTTGACACTCGGAAACGGGAAAATCCTTGCGGGAATCGGTCTTTCACGTAAGTTTCATATTCATTAGTATCCGAGCAAATTAGATTAATGTTTCCTTTGGCTTGCTCAAACTTACGAAAGTGATCCCTCGATGATACTAATTAGGGATATATGGTTCTTGGTAAACCTTCATGCTTTCACCCGTGGCCCCTAAAAATATAGTTATTTTTTGATCCCCAAGGATGTAGCTAATTTAGATTTTGGTCCTTAAAGGGTGAGGGCGAGTGACTAGATGTGCAAGCAAACAATGTTTGTAGGGACCATATCCGTAATTACTATCAGTAAGGGACCAATTCTGTAATTATGTGAAAATTACATAAACTGTTTATGTAATTATCTTTTCATTAACAGATAGTAGTGTTTTAGTGCTTATTGAGTGTCTATGAATGCAGCGTCTACGAGTTTAAATAAGAAGTACACACTCGTTGCGGCTAATGACGTTGTATTGGATTCTTCGGCAATGAAGTTTAGTCCTACCGATTGTCAAAGACCCGAAGTTTTCAATAAAAATATGGTTAAAGGGAACATTCTATTATGTGGGTACTCGTTTAACTTTGTTATGGGTACCGCATCCGTTAAGAAAGTTGCTGAAACTGCAAAGAGTCTTGGTGCAATCGGCTTTGTTCTTGCTGTAGAAGACGTTTCACCTGGAACCAAATTTGAACCAGTTGCAATCGGAATGCCTGGGATTATTATCACGGATGTTGACAAGTCAATGGTATTCAAATTACTTTTTTGTTTTTACAATTTTCGAGTAAACTTGAGAAATCATCCATGTGGTTTGGTGAAAATAACGGAAATCGTCTCTTGTCGATACTATTTGCATAAATGGTCCCTGATTTCACTGTTTGGTTTTACATTTGGTCCCTTGCCCTTTAAGAATCATAATTAAACTTAATGATATATATGAGGGATCAAAAGTTAAATAAGTGATGTAGTTGAGGGACTAAAAGCTATACTAGTAGTCGAGGCTTGAGGGAGGGAACAAATTGAAAATAAAAATTGCAAATGAGCACCTCTAAGATTTGTTGTATAGTCGTACAACTGGAAGACTAGAACACGGATAATGGGTCACGGTGAAGAACTTTGACACACCACAGCAACTTGTGAATCGACTGAAAAGAACAAGCGCACAATATAACCCTAACCGAATGATTAGTATTGAAAGAATGACTTACCAAATCCCTTCCCCCCACCTTCTTTTATAGAGATGAGGGGGAAGGAAACCGACTTGTACAAGGACACAAGTTCGGCTGTGATAACAGAAAAAAAAGAAAACGTGTTGGGCTTGGGACACAAGCAAATCCAACGACCCTTTTAGCAATCCTAGTTCTACTTGACTAATAAGAAACTAAACTTAACACTCTAACCCCTAGACTTAATCATAAGCTAATATAGAGACTAATCTGGTAACAATTTTAGTGTCAATTTACTCGCCAAATTACAGGGACGATTTCTGTAATTACTATTTACTTGATTATCTTTTTTATAGGAGCTTATAGACTATTATAAATTGTCTACTACACGGGACTGGACTGGACGAGTTAAAAGTTTTAAAGCTACGGGGACTATCGGAGATGGTTTGGAGCCGACACTTTACAAATCAGCACCGATAGTTGCATTATTTTCTTCCCGTGGGCCGAACATAAGAGATTACAGCTTTCGTGATGCTGATCTTTTGAAACCTGATATTTTAGCCCCAGGGTCTTTAATCTGGGCTTCTTGGTCACCTAATGGCACAGATGACGCTAATTACATAGGTAAAAGCTCAAATGGTCACCTAATGGTCACCTGATTGGTTTCATTTGTGCTTACCGTATTAACTTAAAATTTGAACAGGGGAAAACTTTGCTATGGTATCTGGAACAAGTATGGCTGCACCACATATAGCGGGAATAGCAGCTCTTATAAAGCAGAAACATCCTCATTGGAGCCCTGCAGCTATTAAATCGGCTTTGATGACATCATCAAATACATTGGATCGAGCCGGGAAACCAATGCTAGCTGAAGAGTATTCAAAAGCGGAAACATTGAAGTTTGTCTCGGCAACACCTTTTGATTATGGTAGTGGCCATGTTAATCCTCGAGCTGCTTTGGATCCTGGTCTTGTCTTCGATGCAGGTACATTTTGACTTTTAAGGTCAACTTAATGATATTGGACTTAAAGTTTTATTAAATCCGTATTACGAAATTTGAGATTTTCTATTAATACTAATGAGAACATATTTGTTTACTAATGGTAGTGAAATTAGTCTGATACTTGAAGTCGTAAAGTTAAAAGGTTTGACCTATTTTGTCAAAAAAACCAATATTTCTTGTTTTAAAAAAAGATGCGTAGTTTGACTTTTAAGGTCAATCATTCAGTCTTTAACTTCAAAATTCTTATGTAAGTTTACAATCTTTTATTTGAAACATTGAAACCCTTTATACTTCACGACAAATGCAAGACAAAAACGTGCGTTCGCGTTATATGGTCATTGAAACCCGTATGAAATTTATATTCATAGAGTAGCAAATTTAACTTTTTTTGTCAACTTTTTAGGTTATCAAGACTATCTAGGATTCTTATGCACAACGCCAGGAATCAACTACCACGAGCTACTTAAGTACACACACCACCCATGTAACTACACCATCGGTCATCCATATAACCTCAACACCCCATCCATAACAGTCTCCCATTTGGTCAGAAGCCAAACCGTCACACGAACAGTCACAAATGTAGATGAAGAAGAAACATATACAATCACCTCAAGAATGCCTCCTGCCATAGCCATTGAAACGAATCCTCACTCCATGACAATAAAACCAGGTGCATCACGTAGGTTCTTCGTGACACTAACTGTACGAACAGTTAGTGGGGGCTATAGTTTTGGTGAGGTTTTGTTGAAGGGAAATAGAGGGCATAAGGTTCGGATACCGGTTGTAGCAATGGGATTTAATCGGTAGCCTGCCTGGTGTAATGTTATTCTTTTGTACAACAAGGCGGATAATAAGAGTATAGAAAATGTTTAGGTGTATTTATATGGTAAGAAATGTAAAGAGAATAGTATAAGGTGAGAGACTTTTTACTTTGTGTTTTTTAGTATCATGTTTTGCTAGCTATTGATGGTGCTAGCTTGAACAGATTGTTGTAATGTATGCCTATTAGTTTAACTTTACTTGAGGTTAAATTCATAACCGGAACCTCAACACAGAAAGAGGTTAGATTCCGCCGCCACCACCAACGCCACTTATATTCATGCCCTCCTTGACGCCGTCACCTTAACAATGTTCCCAACCAAAATTTCAAAAAAATGCAATTTTTTAAAGTGGTTTCTGATTAAAAAATGAGACTTTTTATCAACTTTGATTACAAAGAAATTTTTTATAGGTTTTGAATTTACAATTGTATTTTTGTTAGCAGAATGTTTCATACATCAATTTCATATTAATTTTTCTTTATTGAGTTATCATATGTCGGCATTCTTTATACTTGTCTTAAGATACTTTTATAAATATCAAACAATTTTTTTATGTCTACATTAATGTTCACTTTTTGTCTTTTGTGCGTGTTTTTTACATACCCAACAAGTTTTGTCCACCTCATCAGGTCAAATGTCACTTTTTTTTGCCATCTCATACTCTACGTTTATTTTTTAACCCTTAAAAGAGATTTGTTTCTTCTCTTCTTCTTTAACAACAAAGACACAAAAACATAAACCTAAACCTAAATCAAATAAATCAAGTTGTTCTTCTTTTACAACACACACATAAACACATAAAGTCAACCTGATTCATCAAAGTTCATCATGCCTTCATCAAGTTCATCATCACGTTTTTATCAAAGAACCTATAGCAAAGAAGAAATCCGTCGTATGACCCACTGTAATTGTGAGATTCTAAATTGTTCAACAAGTAGCTTGGACTCCCACGAATCTGAGTCGAAGATTCAAAGGGTTGTCCTATCTATGTAAGTTACCCGTAAGTTTTATATCCATAAGCAGTTTTAATTTTGTGAATTTAACTATTGTGTTAAATTATTATTTTTAGGATAAAGATAAGAAATGTAGGGTGTATGAATTTCTTGATGATGAATTACCATCAGACTACTACAAAGACATTTTCTACAAATTGCATATGCAAAACAAAGAATTGAAGTTGAAGCTATAAACCCTATCCAACCTAAATTGTGGTCAAAAGTTAATACCAAAGAAGTCAAGGGAAGAAGTTTCAATGGAACAGATATACAAAGAGTTCAATGCATTCAAGGTGAAGGCTAAAGTCTATGACAACTTGTTTGTTGTTTTTGGTTTCATAATTGTGTTGATTGTATGTATCTTTGTTGTGTCCCTAAACAAGTAACATTAGCAGCTTTGTAATTGTAGTTTGATGGTATTTTGTATTGAGCACCCATACTATGTAGTTTATTGTATCCGTAACCAATTTAATGAACACTTTTTGGTAGTTAATGAACATTGTTATTAGGTATAATTGTTTTTGTTACAAGTCATATGGAAATGTTATGTTACCACAAGCAAAGTAACCATACAATATGAAATATGAAGTTAAACATTTCAACCATACATTTGATCAGCAAATGTGTTTTTTCATAACATACAGTTGTAGTGCAAAAGCACTTTACAATGTTAAAACCATAACACAACAAACTCTTTCATAGTGGCAAGAAGTATAACACTATTTTAGTTACCTTTTACAGTTTTTTTCTACCATAAAACCTAATTAAACTAAGCCCTTCCATATACAAAAGAGGGCATAATGGTGGCAAGAAGTGCAACACTATTTCAATTACCTTTTAAACTTTTTGTCTATCATAAAACCTAATTAAACTAAGCCCTTTCATACATAAAATAAGGCATCATACCACAACAGAACATAGCCGTTAGTTTTTGTGCACATGATAAACTTTGCCCAAAATATGTGCAAAATTACAAATCTTCATTCCGACTGTTCCAGGACAATTTCATTGTCCAAACTTGATCCAGGTCCTTTAACTGTTTCAGAAAGTCTCTTATGAAGTATTATTTGACTCTTCAACCTTGGTGGAATAAATTTTGATGATGGTCTTGGTCTTGGTTGCCTTTCTTCAGGTTCAGCTGTCATTGTTTCTTGCATATGATGAGGTTCAACTGTTCTTGTTGCTCTTATTGATATTGCAGATTTAGTCATTCTTCCTCTAATCACTGTTCTTCTACCCCTCACAGATGTTGTTTGTGATTTCTCAGACCTTGTAATTGCTTTCTCAGATTTTTTACAGCTTCCTTAGTTCTAGTTTCTTCACTTCTTGCAGCTTCCATTGTTCTTGTACCTTAAGTCATTGCAGGTTCATTTGAAGTCCCTCTTACTCCCACTCCAAACACTTGGGATTGTTGCGTACCTACTATCATAAACATGTTTAGTTTTTAAGCTATTTTGTAGGTTTTTAAACGTATAAGGCTATGTAAATGATTGTGTACCTGCTATGTTTTTATCATGTGTATTCATATGGTTTATGGCAGGCAAAGAACCATGTAATGGTTCTGAATCCTCAATATTGTTTGATCTATCAGCATCCATTCCTAACCATTCTCCCATCCTTCCTAACCTTTATGTTGGTATAAGTCTACCACCATTTGTCTTTCCTCCTCTCATCTTCGAATGAACAGTACTACAACTACCACCCCTCCTTTTCTTATTGAAGTTAAATTGTCCTAGATGAATTACCCTTCCATCATTAAACACCACTTTACTATCTGAAGCACCCATTTCAAAGTCATCTATACCATTGTTCACAAATCTAGGTACATCATTATCCTCTTTCAAATTTTTTGTGTTTTGTTTCTTTTTAGGTCTGCTAGTTTATTTCTTTTCTTTGGGGACAGTAGGAATTGGTTCTTTCATACAACTTTTTTTGTTATGGCCAATTCCCCTATAGTTATGACATGTTATAACAGTGCCTGCCCTTGAAATCTTTGTAGTGGACTTTGGTTCATGTGCAACTCTAAACCTTTGTTTCTTAGGTCTACCTGGCATTTTCTTTGGCTTAGGACCCAATATCCTTGATAAATGACTACATTCAGGCCAAAAGTTTATTCCATCTACAGGTTTCATGTATTGACTATAGGTAAGCATATACCTATCATTTCTAAAACATGCAGGAACATACCCCTCAACCATCTTATTCAACCTAAAAATACAAGCAATGACATGGGAACACGACAAACCTGATAATTGACACATCCTACAAGAGAATCTCTTGTTTGGCTCATCTACCTTGAATGCTTCACAACCCTTTCTTACTTCAAAGTTGTTTCCACAACATGGAAT
This sequence comes from Tanacetum coccineum, assembly GCA_026074375.1. NCBI lineage: Eukaryota > Viridiplantae > Streptophyta > Magnoliopsida > Asterales > Asteraceae > Tanacetum > Tanacetum coccineum. Next base: position 27,187 of record BQNB010009768.1, read on the forward strand.
TACATGCCAACACATAACAAAAACAAATCACACACAAAATTTAAATCAACTGTACTGATAACGCCTAAATTATACATGTTTTTGGCGGTGTTATTTATATAGATTTTATCAGTTCTCGTGAACTTTTGATACTTAATAGCATGAAATATATGCAGGTTCACTTAAAGACATTCCGAGCTCAAAAAGACCAAAATACAAGTGTTTATACCCATTGGAAGACAAGTTAGAAGAAAAGAAAGGGCTAAAGCTGAAAATGCAAAGAAGTACGCCACACATTTCACCATGTACGCCGCACTTCCTATCGAGTTTAAGAGAATTAAATAAATACTACATTAACTCATCAAGCACGCCGATTTTATACGAAAGTACGCCGCACTTCCTTGCAGCATTAATGATTCTTGCACCGACAAAGGCTAAGTACGCCACACATTTTGGAATGTGCGCCGCACTTAGACCCCTTTTCAGCCTATAAATAGAGACAAATTTTCAAGCCATAAGAGATATCCCACACATTATATTTCTCACACATTCATTCTCTCATCCAAAGATTTTCACACATAAATCTCACTCAAACACTTTGAGTAGAAGATCGAAGAACGAAGAACACCATCATAGTATTTAGTAAATAAAGGTTGTAGTAAGATTTGATACTTGTAACGGGTAGAGTTTGATCCATATTCTTACCTGAGCATAGTATGTTTCTTGTTTCTTCATTTTTTTTTTTCGAACTTCGTAGCCATGAGAGGCTAAATCTCTCATGACTACTCGGTGGTGTTAATATAATGATTAAGCATTTGGTATAATTGCGATATTTTTAATCTTAAGCTTATGTTGAAATCCTATCATATCTTATCTAATCAACTTTGATTGTATACTCATAACGGTATAGGTCGAAAGACCCGTTGTGAACTATATAGTTTTAAAGATTTGTCTACAGTCTTTATCATTTGAAAAGAGAAATCCGCTTACGTTATTTGATAAACAAAATGGATTTGATATAATAGTAACTAGATTATTTGAGTGACATATTTAATCGAGTTAACTAGATATAAGTCTTAAGTTAAAAAAAGTTGATTTGTGAAAAGGTTTTCTGATGAGAAATCCTTTTTATAAGTTAAAGTCCTAAGATCGTGATTATTACCATTACTTAGGAATTATACGAAGCTATCCGAGTAGTCATTTTTCTCATTATTGAATCCAACACCATTTATCTTAAAATTGTTAAAGTTTATTTTAATTACTGTTGAGGTAAATTTACGTGGGTCATTTGGGCTTGGTAAAATCACTTTAGCGGTAATGAATATCGAGATCAGCTTGATTCCTCCGGAGCTTAGTCTCTCTTATTCTAGCTGAAAATAAGAAAGAACACCGTTAGCTCGCCCTAGGGTGTGAATCCAGGACCAACTCTGGCGTTAGAGTAAGTATGGTGATATGAGATAAATGCGGAGAATATTTAAAGTATGATCCGGAGTAGGTGTTGTGTGTATCGTCCTGGGGAAATGAGCTCCCCCTTTATACTATTTGGGATTCGCTACAAGACATAATCGTGGAGCTCTCTCTTGGTACGATCTGTCAGCTACGTGTCATTCCAAGGACTGTACCTTTGTCGTGTTATCCTTAGACACCGTTGCATTAGGACGGAGCTAATAACTCTAAACCTGATATGTCCTTCAACATATCAGCTTCTCTGGAGTTCTATCGGTGACTCCGGACCTGACATGTCCTTCGACAGGTCAGCTTCTCCGGAGTGTTTATTTAGTTTTTGCCCGTGCTAGTTTGGCATGAGTATCTAAGCTATATTTCTTCTTCAGAAGCTTTGGGGGAGACTATACCTCATCATGTCCCCCCAGTCTAGTATCTGTCAAGCTAGCTTGTCAGTGCTAGACTTAAATGTGCTTTGTGTCATTAATATTCTGCTTATGCGTACGTGGCTTGTTCTTTGTCCACACGTTTTCTTTTCTACGTGTCATGTAATAACTTCCCAATCGTCGTGCCTTTTCTTCCTTTCCCTATAAATAACAGCCATATTTTTACTTTTCGCTTTACCCTTGCTATAGTAAAAAACATATTGTTTCCGGAGCTATCATTTTTGCTTTTTTCCACTGCTTACTTTGCTCTGGATTCTTCCCCTTCCTAGGTACCTTTTTCTTCTCTTCTTGCTTTTTTAATTATGGCTAAAAAGATATGGATCTGTACCATTCCCGACTCACCCAAGATGACCTGAACGATCTGATCATTAAATATAAGATACCCCGTGATCTCCACCCTCAGCTACCCTTAGAAGAATTTGTGATGTCTGAGCTTCCGAACGATGTCATTGGTATTTATCATCGGCTGTTTGATTTTTCTAGTGTTCAAATTCCTTTTTCTTCGTTCCTTCTGGCCCTTACCAAACGTTATATGGTCCGTTTCTCTTAGTTGGGTCCTCTAGGTCTTAATAAGGTGATTACTATCGAGGTGCTTTATCGGTCTTTGCAGATAGAGCCGATGGTGACCTTGTTTAGGGTTTTTCAAACGTTATGTAAACAAGGTGATTGGTTTTCATTTGCCAAGCGACGTGCTTCTTCTCCAGTTTTTATTGATGATAACAGTTCTTGCATGAAGCACTGGAAGAGCGGATTCTTTTTAATTGATTGGCGGGCTATTCTGGATTCTATGGTTTAGAGATATCCGGACGCAGCTATTGATGATCCACGGCCTGCTGCTAGTTCTTTTAGTATGGCTGATGTACGCCAGTTGAGTACACATGTTATAAAGCTGAGGGATATGCCTGAGGGTGTATTAGTTTTATCTGGGTTGAGTCGTGTTTGGAAGAGCCGTGTTTGTGATCCGGTACTTCAAGGTGCCAATAGAAATGGTATGGGGGTGGGTTTTGACTATATTTTGTCGTATCTTTGTCTTTTGTTGCTTGCGTTTATTGTTGTTTTTCCCTTTTTTTGCAGTTATAGGTATTCATGATTTTCTTTGTCTTCCGGAGTGGATTGGTTCTGAGGTTCAGGAAGAGGCCCATCTTGATGTTAGGTCGACCCTTCAAAGGCTTCCCTTTTATTGCACTCCTCTTGCTACGACCGATGCTGTTATTCTGGATCCTACTCCGGAGGATCTTGCCATTGGTACCCCTAGTTCCAAGATTCTTGCTAAGGCTGAAGCTTCGCAGAAGCGAAAGGCCTCTACTTCTGGTGACACTTCCAGCCATGTTGCTAAGCGTAATAGGTCTTCCTTGGCGCAATCATCTGGTAGTACTACTCGCCCCAGTTTGTTTGTAGGTGACTCTGATGATGAAAGTGGCGGTGATGATGATGCTTGTGTTGATATTCCGTTGGTTATCCCTCTTTGTTCCGCTGCTGTGATCCCTTTTTCAAAGAACCAGGGTGGGAGCTCCGCTCTTGAAGGTTCTAACACCCGAGGTAATTGTTTTTTATTTCTAACTTGTTTTCTTCCTTTTCTTATTTATTTGTCTTATTGTGCCTTTATTTTGCAGATTCTCGGGGTAAGGGCATTATGGTTAATGACGCTGCTGCACCGTCTGTTGATGAGAGCCGACCGAGACCATCCTCCAGACCTGCTCCTTCATTCAGGGATGTCTCCAGAGATGCTATTCATGCGAACTTCTTCCATTTTTCTGTTGGTCCTTATTATGCCACCTATCCTGAAGGTGGTGTTGCTGGGAATTACGAGTTTACTCGTGAAGAGTGGGATGCTCCATACCGGCCTACTTTAAGGGTTCTGACTAAGGAAGTCTTCAAGGATCCTGCTGTTTGTAAAACTGTGGTGGATCAGTTTCCCACACCCGGAGAGATGGTCCGGGTTGAGAGTTTGTTTGATGATCAATTAACTGCAAAGATGAGTGTGTTGCATTGTATGATGATGTCGCATGGTGGTGAGATTCCTGCTCGCTATCGTGGGTTGCATGAATCTCATCATGAGTATGCTGGCTATCATGGGTTGAATCAATCTCATCATGATGTGAATCAATCTCATCATGAGTTTGTCTGACTGGTTTGGAGCTTCAAGTGCTACCTTGAAGAAGCAGGTTTCCAGGATTAATGACAAACTTTATTCCTCCGATGCTTCTTTTGCAAAGTCGAAGGCTAAGGGAAAGGAGAGGAAGAAAAAGATCAAGTCTCTTACTAAAAGTCTGGATAATTTTGCAAAACTAAGGTGGATGTCTCTCGCTGTCTTAATCAAAGCATACCGTTTTGAGGGCCGAAGAGAAATGAATATCCGGTCAGGTGTTGAAGGCCATTCCTCCAGAGTTTTCTTCCTTCTTCCGAGGCTAATTCTAGGGCTTGGTCCGAAAGTTTATTGCTTCTGATGAGTTTAGCAGAGTTCAGGGTGAACTTCTTTCTTTAGCTGCCAATGCTGGGTTTTAGCGTGGGTTGAGTATGCATCGGACTAAGGATGAGTTTGCTGCTGTGTTGAAGAAGATGGCTAATTTCATGCCAGGTGCATAGGATAGGCTTGCTGAAGCCTCCCCCTTGTTGCTCAAACTGATTATGCCTTTCTCGACAAGATTTCTGAGCATGCTACTGAACCTTTCTTTGACGAAAACATTCTTTTCTCTTCGACGAAAACATTCTTTCTCTTCGACGGAAAACATTCTCTCTCTTTGGACGAAAACTTCTTTTTTCTTAGACGACAAACATTCTTTCGTTCGACGAACATGCTTTTCTACTTCAACAAAAAACATCCTTTCTTTGATGAAAACATTTTTTATTAGACGAAAACGTTATCCTCTCAACAGAAAACACTCTTTGGCTTTCGATCACACCTTTCCTTCTCACTAAACCACGCCTCTTCAACCCCCCATAGATGATGGCTATTCTCTTAATCTCCACTATTTCTGCTTTACACTTTAAGACAACCGTATACCTCGTCGTGTGATTGTTCTATGAATATTTGCAATGCTCAGGAAGAGCTACATAACTTTTTGAGTATAGTTTATCGTACGCAAACAACCATCCGTCTTGACATTGTCAAGCTCATCGTCTCTATCTTTGTTTGTTTTCTTATTTATTATTATTATTATTATTATTATTATTATTATTATTATTATTTTCGTACGAAACACACCGAAGATATGTCACCATTTCTTTCGGGACAATGTCCAAAAGGAACTCTCCATCGTAAGGTTGCATTGAGATAAATCACAGACATTCTTCTTTACCCTCGAGGTGATGAAGTCGTTAAATTATCTTCGTCAAGGTTTGGTATGATGAAACACATTCCATTAAATCAGTTATCTTCTTTTCTTCTTGGTTTCGATTCTAGTCCGGTTCATTCCGTGTCGTGACAAGTTAATACTTAATCCGAAGTACTTTAAGTATTTTTAATGAGCGAAATGCAAATTAAAATGTCACTCTTTTCAAAAAATTCATCAATTTCCCAAACATCCCTTCTGTTGGCGGCCGGCGGCCCCCAGATCTATTCTGGCGGCCCCAGTATATCTGGGACCGCCTGACAGCAAAGTTGTAATACCATTCATTTTTTTTATTAACCTGAAACTTCTTCTTCTGTACGAGTTGACGTTCTACTTCCACACCCAAACCTTATACCCCAATTCTCTCTATAGATCAATGGGTCATCCTTATATCCCAACGCTCATAAACATCATTGCTTATGTTTTCAAGTGTCAAGTAAATTTCATAATGAAATGCGTCTATCAAACACATTCCTTACAATCGATAGACTTACAATCCATCACTTTATAATAAATCTCCTCACATACAAACATTGGTCCTCACATCTCGCATACGTCTTGTCTCAAATTCTCACTCCTAAACGTTTCTTCTCTCTTCTAGTAGTCGTTTCACTTCTGTAGTTTTTCTACTTCTAAAGTTTCTTCTCACTTCTATGCCGTTCCTTTTTACTTCTATATGAGTTCTCATCTCTAAATTTCTTCTCACTTCTATACGTTTCTTCTTCTGCTAAATAGTCTTGTTTCTATTTGAATTGCCTCCTGATATCCTTGACAACTTAATTATTTCATCCGAAATATTTAAGTAATTTATGAAATGCAAATGTCACTCCTTCGCAAAATTTCCAATTTCTAGAAAGTAAAGAACATAAAGAAGATATTAAATCTTCAAGTGTTATTAAGTCACCACATTATTGAGTCTCTCATTATTATTCCACCATGAAAGAATTACCACCTCATTTCACATCCAACTTTGTTCCTCAACATTATCAACCACCAAAACACCAAAAAACCTTTAAATTCCCAATCATACACCTTTGTCTCGATAGGATCATATGCACATCAATTGTTAGTGCAAATGATATATCAGTCTTTTCTATCAACCTCGCATCAACACGTTCCTTCTTTAGTATCGCTCATCCTTTCCCACTTTTCGGCTCTAGGAATCACTTTTCATTACATTCCAAGAGCACATCGTTCCTCCTTCACACTTATTTTTCTTTTTATTCTTTTAAAAGTGTGTATATATATATATATATATATATATATATATATATATATATGTATATATATATATATATATATATATATATATATATATATATATATATATATATATATATATATATATATATTGACATATTTTTCCAAAGATATTAAGTGTCATTCGTCTACTTTTAAAAGGTCATTCTCATAATATTTTTGTGTCAATCCATAATACCGAATCCCATTCTGTGGGTTTTATTAAAAGTCGGCCTAATATTTCTCTGTAAACATACGTCTCGATTCTTTTTATTTCATCATTTAGGTTGTTTTTAAAATAATGATTACTTGTGTCTAGTTTCTACTTCTCTTTCAAAGTGTCATACTTTAGAATAATAAAACCTAGAAGTGCATGTCTAGTTCCCCGCTAATGTTTTGCTATATGTATATGTGCACTTGTCTACTAACTTTGTTTGTAGCAACAATATCTTGATTCCTTGGTTCCCCAAACAAGGGGGAGCATACACCGAGGGGGAGCACTTGCAAGCGCTCTACTCATTTAAATTGCATCGAACTTCTTGAGCATCGATGGTAATTTATTTGATCCATGGATCCGTTAGAGTCAATATACAAGGAATGATATTATCATGGGGACGCAAATGAGCAAGGGGGAGATCTAGGAGATATATGGGTAAATAGCATGGATTTGGTTAATCCATGATGATAGAAGACTTCACTACAATGATGCAAGCTCACATTTATAGGAAGATAGGATTAGATATTGTCAAATATGATGAAGGGCTCATCCATACTCCAAATACTTCACCTCATCTACTAAAAAATCACCTTCAACCTTCAGGACCTCTCCTAAATTATCAAAGAAACACAAAACTACCTTAATCTTATTTCTTATGCTGTCTTCTCATTCCGCCAACCAATATACTTGGAACATCTACATTTTCCTCATTCCTTCATTCTATACACTCAAAGTACCTACCTTCTTCTTTTGTCTACTTCTCATCTCTCATGACCTTTTCTAAACTATCTAAGGAATACACAATCACCTTCACCTTTATTTCTACATATCTTCTTCCTCATAATTCATAACCTATATTACTCGGAGCACGTCACCTTATTCTCATGTCTTTTCTTCAATCCTCCACCTATATGCGCTAGACCATAATCTACTTTATAACCTTTTTGCTTCGACTCAAAAAGGGGGAAGTAAGGTGAGTGTAATACGAGTACCTTTTAAAACATGTACTATGTGCTATAGTTTAAATATTTTGTCATCATCAAAAAGGGGGAGATTGTTAGTGCAAATATTACGATATCTAATCTATACGATCTCTTTATGTTTTGATGATGGTACAAAACATGTACTTGTAATACGTACGATAAAAGTGCGCAAAGTTATCTCGTAATCACATTTCATCAATGATAAAACGTATCAACATCTCTCGACGTCTCAAGACGGACATTGGTTTACACCCGACGTAAATCACATAAGGTATGTACAAACAATATTAAACTTGTAGGATGATCAAAGAAATAAGTTTTTGTCTTAAACTTTATATTTTTATAAATACAACAAAAATATTTCTCAAAAATTATTAGACAAATTATTTTTAAATTATAAAGAAATATTTTATTTGGTAATTATTTTAAATTTCAAAATCTGGTCATTTCCCCCTAAAATAAGTGTCACTTTCACCAGACAAGTTTGTCATCACAAAAAGACAAAAACAGGAGCGTCTGTCGGGGCGGTCCCGTAATTCGGTCTGGCGGCCCCTTAATTATTGGCGCGCCCCTTATATATCTAGGACCGCCATTTCCTGACAAGCTGTTTTTCAGCTCCTATAAATAGTGGGTCACCTCCAACTAATTTTATAACCCTTTTGCACGAATTTCTTTCAGTTATTTCTCTCTCTAGATCTCACTAAATCTCTCTAAACCTTTGATCATTTAACTTGTTTAATCTTGTTTAGATGTGATACAATCTTTTATCCTTTCCTTCTTCCCTCAAGTGCAAGAGAAAAACTTTCATCATCGTCAAGATACGAAGTTATGTATTCTAGTTAGTTCATTTGTAGCATATGTTACATATAGATCGAGTCCATGTCTTCCAATCTTTAGTAGTGTGTAGATCCGAATGGTGTGTACATTCGAAAGGGTTGATTGTGGGTTGGTTAGTATTTTGGGCTTTAAAATACATTAGTGTAATGGTAGATTGGTTCTAGCTAAGATTAGGACTCGACATTTAGCTTAGTGTCAAAAAATAATGTAAGCGACGCTATTTATGTGTTTAGGCCATAAAACACAAGGTTTGTTATGTTGGGCCATAAAACATAACGGGTTTGGTTGTAACCGAAGAAGGACTCGACATCTAGCTTAGTTTCGAAAAATAATGTAAGCATTGGTATAAGGTTTTCTCCATCGAAAGGGAGCTTGTTGATTAGTGAAGTAACTCTCGAGTTAGATACTCGAGGAGTGGAGTAGGGAAAAGAGGAGCTTCGTGACCGAACCACTATAAATCATCGTGTCGGTTTGCATTTTCTTTTACCTTTCTCTTTACTTATGTCTTTACATTTATTGCTTTACTATTACACTTGCATTGTGCTTATGATTGTGTGTAAATTGTGGTATATGTTGTGTTAGTCATGGTTGTGTAGCTCTTTGTAGTAAACATTGTGAGTGTGGATATATTGGTAGAATACGCGCTAGTTATTTTAAATCCATTATCGACACTTCTCATATTGTGTCAAACTTGATTGGTGATTTGATACAAATAATCTAGTCCGAAAACCTCTTCTGGAGGCGGTCCCTTTAAATAGGGCGGCCCCCTGATGTACTAGGCGGCCCTCATATATTTATGGGCCACCGGCAGAGAGTCATGTAATTATTCATATAAAAGATTTAAAGTTTTTGAAAGGAAACGTATTCACCCCCCTCTATGGTTTCCACATTTCCCTTTCCTTCCTTTTTTGTAAGTACATTTTCTACTAGGGGAGGGACACGTGGTATGTCGAAGAACACTTGTTGCTTCGAGCTTAGGGCAAACTGACTGTAGATGTGTTGTCGTCCATCTAGCGGATCCTGAGTCATGCCACTCGCCCTAAGCCGAATGCCCCCCCTAGGACTTGTAGTATAGCTGGTCAAGCCTTCGTAGGTTTAATGGGCTATATATTGCTTTCCAAAGCATACATCGTACTGTCATGCCTAGCTTTTGAACTTGCCTAGTTACTAGCTCGTTAAGTATTGTTTTACTTTCTTTTTATGTAGCTACCAACTACGTTCAGTTGATTGTATTGTCGGCTTCGTTCTACTTGTAATAGGTACTTTGTAATATAATTTCCCTTTTAATATAATCCACTCTTTGGTACGTTGGTGTGTTTCCCATAGCTTGCTTGTAATGTTTATACGTTTGTATTTAGCACTTTAGCATTGGTTTATGCCCCAAACACCTTATGTTTGCTCTTATTATATGTTTTTCGTATGATCCGGACGATCACATCCGGACCACCTCATATACCGGAGCAAATGTTTATTAGCTATGTTCGTACACATTACAGGTTTCTTATGTTTCCTTCCTCATTAGTTGGTGCATGTTCTCTCCACGACGTTATTGTTCATCAGAGTTTCTTGCTTGGAAGGAGGTGATCACTGTGTCTCATCCTCCGGCCTTATGCTAAAGTTTTCGTGTTTCAACTTTGCCTTCCCATATGTGTTTCGTGTTCATGGGGTAAGTGTGTTCCTTTATTAATATCCGGAGGTAGCGAGCCATCCAGAGCTTACTATGCTTCGTGTTCGCATCATTGTTATTTATCTAACATAATTTGACTTTATCATGTTAAGGTGAAAATCAAATACTTAGATATAAAAATAGAAGGGCCCTTCGAGGTCAACTAACACTTTGAAAATGGTTACCTCGGATGGGTTACATAATGCTATTAGATATGTGTTGTGATTACAAGTCCATTTAGTTACTTCCGCTAGCTTCCCAATTGTAGTTTGGCTTTGCACATGGTACATTGCTTGCTGCTTTTCCCTTCTTGCTGCTGCTCGTCTCTTCTATCGGTGGTCTTGTTTTGATACCCATCGATACTTCCTGATTGAGAAATTCCAATTTTATGGTTGCCAATCCTGTTAACACCCCTGCTTTGGAGTTCAAAATTTTTGAAAGATGTGTGATCCGAAACCTGTGGAATGGGGCTATTGCATCCATAATTTCTTTCTTATACTTCCTCTCTTCTTTCGTTGCTAGCGTATGGTTTCTTTATGTCTGAGCAACCAACTTTGGTGAATCCATAAAGACATGCAAGTCTTTCATACCTTTGCTTACAGAGACGGCTAGTCCTATCAATAATGCCTCATAATCCATAGCATGGTTAGACACGTTAAACTTCAAACGAATGGCAAATGAATAGATCTTTTCATCGGGACTGACTAGTATGATTCCTACACCTGAACCTTCTTCAATTATTTCTCTGCCTAGATACAACCTCCAGGCCCTTGGTGTTGGGGTTGATTTTGCTTGAAGCTTCCTGCTTAGGTTGAGCGTTCCCCCTTCGTTTGCATTTGGCGTCTCTTCTACTTGCTCTCCTTGACCAAAGAACTTCTTCACTACTGATCCTTCAGCCTCCCTTCTTGGGATGTATGAGATGTCATATGTCTGTATCTCAGCCCCATTTTGCTAATCGTTCTTCTTTTCTGGAAAGTTTCAATATTTCCTCCATTGCTCCATCAGTTATCACCTTGACCTTATGTTTTCTAAGGATTGCTCTCAGGGATCTTGTTGTGTGAATCAGTGCTTGCACCATCTTTTCCGTTGGGGTGTAGCATATTTTCATTCCTTGTAGCGGTCGACTCACATAGGAGACAGGTAATTGGATTCCTTCCCTTTCTACCAGCAACACAAAACTTATCGTCTCATCTTTTTAGCGTAGACATAGCATCCAAATTTCACCTTCCTTTAGAACAGCCAATGTTTGCAATTTATTCAGTTTCCTTTTTATTCTTTGGAGGGCTTTTTCGGCCTTATTCGTCCAGCCAAACCATTCTGTTGTCTCAAATTTCATTCAAACCTTACGAATGGGGTATTGTAACTCCGCCATTTTTGGGATAAATTTACTAATGACTGTTAGTTGTAAGAACAAACTTCGTATTTGATTTGGGCTTTTTAGGGTAGGGTTTAGAATGATTGCATGCACCTTCTCTGGGTCTGCTCTTACTCCTTCCTTTGTTACCATAAAGCCGAGAAACCTTCCTTTCTTCACTCCGAACGAGGACGTAACCGGATCAATCTTGATGTTTACTCTTTTCAACTTTCTTAGTGTTTCTTCAACGTCTTGAACCAGGTCCAGCTCACATTTGCTTTTTATGACTATTTCTTCCAAGTATATTTCCATGTTCCGTCCTCTTTGATCGGCTAAGACCTCCTCCATCATCCTCTGAAGTGTAGCAGCTGAGTTCTTTAATTCTTTCGGCATATGGGTGAAACAGTATACTCCTTCCTCCGTATGAAACCTAGTCTTTTCTTCGTCGTACCCTATCATATTTATTTGGCTGTATGCCTTCGGGAAGTCATAAGAAACATTTGTACGGATATCCCATTATCGATGCTAGCCCTTCCCCTTCCTCCGAAAAGGGGTACATATCTTTGGCACAGACTTTGTTGAGGCTAGAGTAATCCACTTGCACCTTCCAGGTTCCATTTGCTAGCTTAATAGGTATCGTGTTGGCGACCCACACAGGGTGCCAAACCTTTCTGATCATCCCCTCCTTTAGCCATCGAAACACCTTTTTGTTCAATATCAGTCTTCCATTTGGTTTCATAGGTCGTCTCTTATGGATCACTGGTTTGGCGAAGGGGTATATCTTTAGTTGATGCTCCATGACGAATCATGGAACATCTGTTCTTTCTAATCTGGCCCATGCGAACACCTCCATGTTTTCCCACAAAACTTTTGTCAATAACTGTTTGCAATTGGCTGTTAACGTGGTCCCTATCGTTATGTGTTGGTCCGGACGTTCATGGCTGATGCTGCATACTTCCTCTGTGTCTTCCTTGTCCTATGTTTTTTCCAGCGATACCAGACCTGAATTAGGTCCTCGTTCGGAGCTACTTTTTGTTCTTAGGATTACCTGTTCCCTTATCCTGGACATTTGTTCTTCATGTTGACGTCACTGTACCTCTTTCCTCGAACCTTGCACCCTTTCTAGCTTTCTGCATTCCCATAGGGCTTCCCTACTGGTTTCTATTGTTATGATTCCCTAGTTAGTGGGGAATTTGATCATAGAATGGATGGTAGAACCTACCGCTCTGAGACTTCTCATTTCGGTCCTTCCTATTATGACATTGTATGGCGAACGGCATTTTATTATCGCAAACTCCATTAGCACCATTTTACTTCTTCCTGCTCTTACCATAGTTACTCGAAGATCTATTACTCCCAAGGGATGATGTGTTTCTCTTGAAAAACCTACCATCGGAGCTCTGTATCTTATGAGTTTTGACTTGATGTTGATATTGAGGTTTATGAAGCAATGTTTATACATGATCTCTAATGAACTTCCACCATCGACAAGGATCCTTTGGACTTGATTACCTTCAATTATTCCTTCTAATATGATGCGTTCGTCCATTAACTGATTTCGAGGAATCGCAAGGAAGGTGAGCTCATCTGTTAGACTGGACCTTCCTTCTTCGAAAGACCTTTTGCGATTTCCTCTTTCACTTATCATGTTTATGACCTTTGCACTGTTCCTTCCTTGGCTTCTGTTCCTTTGATTGGTTCGGCGGATATCATTCACCAGATGGGCCAACTTTCCCGAGGCCACAACTTCCTCTATTTTCTTTTTTTACTGATAGCAGTCGTTGGTGTCGTGACCCCTGTCCCTGTGGTAGTAAAAAAATTTGTTCAAGTTTTGTTTTTCAGGGGTCTCGATTAAAGGTGGCGGTTCTAGGAAGCTGAAACTTTCCATGACCAAAATCTCTTTCAAAGTCTTGATAAGTGGGGTGAAAGTATCTTTTCGGGGATAAGGAGTGTATACCCCCATGTTTCTTCGTGCTTCTCTCGGGCCGCCTCTATTTCTAGCTTTTTTGGGTCCTCCGATCCATGCCGGAAGAATATATCCCTTGTCCCCTTGAGAAGGATGGACCATTTTTGCTGACCCAACGGCTACTTCTCCTCTGATGAAGGCCCTGACTCTTTCAAACATTTCGTCCACCATCTTTGGTATTTTATCATTGAGCTTCTTGGCTAGTTTTGGATGACCATGACCATGCATAAAAGCTGAGATACGTAGAACCGAAGGAACTCCTTTTATGTGTGAACTTTCGAATTTAAACCGATCTATAAAAGCTTGCAAGCCCTTATTCTGTCTCCTCTTGATGCCGTGAATTTCTGTAGGGTCTTTAGCATACCTCTTTTGTTGTGAAAATTCTTCCAAGAACTTTTGACTTAGTTCCTCAAAACTTTCCACACTCTTAGGGTCCAGGTTGTCAAACCAGTTTTGTGCCGCCCCACCTAGGGTTTGACGAAACATTTTGAACCAAATGGGCATCGGTCATTCCTCTTGTTCGGCCGCCACCGAGAAGATACCTAAATTATCTTTCGGATCCTTGTTTCCCTCGTATACCCTGATGTCCCGAGGGAGTTTTCCCCTCCTATGATATTTTAAACGAGTGATTCTTTGGGTAAAAAGGGTGGGTTTAGGCCTTTTGTAAGGTGAATTTAGATCTTCACATGCGTCCTTTGAATCTTCCTCACGTTCAAAGTCCAAACTTGTTTCTTGATGTCCGGACCTTTTCCCTTTGGGTTTGGACCTTTCCCTTCTTGCCTTTTCCTTGGTTATGCTTCAGTCTTCCAGCCTCCTTGACCTCCTTAAGCGTGTCGGTTCTTTATTCTTTGAGGGAATCCTCCGACTTTTACTGGCAAAGTGAGTTTGTTTGCGAGTGTTAGATGTGCTGGATAATTCGAGAGAGAATCGGTCAGAAAAACCTCTTGCTAATGACCCTGCCGGAGATTCCTTGTCAGAGTCGATGTAGGCGAGATTTCTTAGTGTAGCCTTCATCTTGGCTTGTTGGTCATGTTCTTTGATCATGGTTCTTAATACATCAATGTTTTCTTTGATAAAGGCCGGAGAAGGGGAATGAGTTTTTTTCATTTGCAAGACTGGTTCGGTGGGTCCCTTATGGGTTTTTGTTCCCACGTCCCTTGTTACCACTCCCCAAAATTCCTCTTCCATAGGCTGTGAGTCAACCATGCGTTCTTTAGTTTTCTTCTTTGGGTAGACTAGGATACCGGGTCCTACGGATGGCGCCAAATGTTGAGGTAAATTTACGTGGGCCACTTGGGCTTGGTAAAATCACTTCAGCGGTAATGAATATAGAGATCAGCTTGGTTCCTCCAGAGCTTAGTCCCTCGTCTCCTAGCTGAAACTAAGAAAGAACACTGTTTGCTCGCCTCAGGGTGTGAATCCGGGACCAACTTCGACGTAAGAGTAAGTATGGTGATACGAGATAAATGCGGAGAATATTTAAAGTATAGTCCGGAGTAGGTGTTGTGTGTATCGTCCTGGGGAAATAAGCTTTCCCTTTATACTATTTGGGATTCGCTACAAGACATAACCGTAGGGCTCTCTCTTGGTACGATCTGTCAGCTACGTGTCATTCCAAGGACTGTGGTCCTTTACAAGGACTGTACCTTTGTCGTGTTGTCCTTAGACACCGCTGCATTAGGACGGAGCTAATAACTCCGAGCCTGATTAGTCCTTCGACATATCAGCTTCTTTTGAGTTCTATCAGTGACTCCAGACCTGACATGTCCTTCGACAAGTCAGCTTCTCCGGAGTGTTTATTTAGTTTTAGCCCGTGCTAGTTTGGCAGGAGTATCTAAGCTATATTTCTTATTCGGAAGCTCCGGAGGAGACTATACCTCATCAATTACGATTATTCAAATCCAATCAAATCCCTGTGGACGACCTGGTCCTACCTGTTGATCCCAATCCTTGATCGATTCCTTACGTTGTCTAAGGTTAAATTACCTTGGATAAATCCAAAATAACTTGTTGTAGAAACTTTGTATGTATACTAAAGTGTCTGCAGAATCTACACCTTAATACCTAGAAGTATTATGAATAAAACAGTAATCATGAATGAACAAAGATATAACCAAATGCTCTAATATTATTAGATTAATAATACGAGTACTCTTCACTAGTACTAGGGTTTACAACCTTGAAGCTTTTCTAAATCGACTTGACAACTATAAAGACTCGTAAACTTATATCTCAACTAATGCCCTAGAGCCTCCTTTTATAGACTAAGAAGTCCTAGTCGGCTTACAATACATTCCTTAGATATCATAATCTTTTCTAAACATAAACGTAATCTCTTAAACAAATACATTATACATATCTTGTACAAAAATATCTCAATACTTATCTTCACAAGTATTCTTGTTCTCCAAACAATCTTTATCTCTTTAAATCGTCTTTATCCTCTTGACAGTAGTAAGTCTTCTACTGTTGTAAATCCAGCAGCCTAAACTTTTTGTACCTGCAGCACTATAAACATAAGCAGTTATAACATTCAGTACTAGCTGTACTTAAATTATAATCACAGTAGTAACACTGTACTAGCAGTCTTAAATTACTACTAGCAGGCACTAACTACTTTGCTTATATTTTCAGTCTTCAACTTGAGCGTGTTAACTTCAACTAACAGCTGTAACTTTATGCTATCAAATACTAAATTATTCTAACAGTAGTAAACTAGCGTGGTAACTTTATACTTACCAGTACTAATTACTTAGCATTAATTTCCATTTTGTACCTGAGCAGTAGTAACTTAAGAATCCTTAAAGTCTTTTCAAGTCCCAACAATCTCCCTAAACTTGAATGTTCATCTTTGATTCTTCAAGTTTCTTTATAAAAGTCTTCATTACTTCAGGAAGATGCATTCAAACCTTTTATTGACCCTTTTGCTGCTTTACCATAAGCTTGAGTAGTTGGTAGCACATCTCATTCCAATAATCAGTTTGAAGTTTCTTGTTAAGCATATTTGTGATTGTTATTGGTGTGAGGGGATATCTCTTTTCAACTAACATAAATATGTGGACATTTTCAAACTTCAAAGTGCACTCACATGAATCAAAAACTTCCTAAATAGGCAATTTATATCCTTGTAGATTTCTCTCATACATCTCTCTTTATGTCTGGTTTCAAACCATGACTTTTAAATCACCCTACAACGCTCTTCATGTTCTACTTCAGGCCTTGTTCACACATGCTTTGTCTTGACAAATTTCTAAGAGTCTGTAAAATTTCTCTCTCAATTGCCTTGATGCTCCTAATGATTGAAAGCAATATCTCTTGGAACTTCCATCTGCTCTTTATTCAATTAATAAAAAAAAAAAAATGTTACCAATTATCCTTCTTTTAAGAAGCTTGTTTTCAACAATCACTGGTGGTTTGGTAGCAAGTGGTATAGCATCAATTGCTATATCATCATCTTTGACTATCACCAAATGCTTTTTCAGCTCAGCTTCATCAACTTCTTCAACTTTTTCATGCTCATCTGTCTCTTTATCATCCTCCATTCTTTGTCTCTTTGAAGATTCTTGTTGTTGCTCTTTCCCTGCTTTTTTCTTACCATGCATCTTCTTTCTGCTGCACTTTAGCTTTCTCCTCATATTTATGCTTTCTTTGACTTATTATTTTAGTTAATATTCTGTTCTTTTAGAACTTTCTTCTGTTCTTCCTTTTTGCTTTTTATTCCCAGGAATCCATAGGATACAAAAGTATTTACTCTCCTTATTTCAGTAATCAAACATACTTTTGGAATCTTCATAGCTCTTGACTCTTTCAACTGATTATGTTTGTATCCATCCATGTTTTTTAGATAGGTAGACATTAGATTCCTCTTTTAAGCTTTAGTTGGTGGCTTTATTCTTTTCTCTTCAACTCTAAGCATTGCAAAGTGTTTTTTTCTTTTGTTTATAAGCTCTATAAACAATCTTGATCTTTCTTTAATAGTTATCTATCATTGTTCTTCTATTTGCAGCCTCTGAGCTAACTCAAAATCCGCCTCCATCATAGCGCGTGTATTATCCCATGACTCAATCAAAACTATGTTGAACTTCCTCTTTCCTTTTTCTTGCAAGCCTTTTTCTTCTATAGTTCGCCTCAACTGAGCTTGAAGATTTCTTGCCAAATCTTCATCAAGAGCAACTTGATCTTTTCTTTTCAGAGGAACTTCAGGCTCAATCATGATTGCTTTGCCTTTGTCTTTAATCATTGAAGGTTGTGATTCTTGTGGAGTTCTGAATTCACTTGGCTCCTGTACTACAACCCCTCTAGCCTTGGGTCTTGTAGTTGTTGTTGTTGTAGCAGTAGTAGTAACAACTTTAGGTTTAGCTGCTTTGATTTGAATAAGTGTTTGAGCCAAAGTTATTTCTTCAATAGTTGTAAGAGCAACACTATCTTCAATACTAGTATCTACCTCTCTTTCCTTTGCACTCTGCTCCTGCTTCTCACCAATACTGGCATTTCCACATTTTACATCAATCACCATGAAGGATCATTTGTATCAAACATTTCTTCATTTTCTGACCTACCCTGGGTATCATTAACTAAAGAAAACTTCAGCATCCTTATCAATGTCTTCAATACTCCTCCCCTGTTTGGATGCATCTTCATGATCACCCAAACTATCTTTATCCTCAGAGGATTCAACTCTTCTAGACATACCAACTTTTCTTATTCTTTTTAATCCTGTAGTTCTTGATTTCTTTTGCCTTTCCAACTTCTAGACCCTCTTATTTAAATCAGCAATCTTCTTTGCTTAAGCATCCTTTGCCTTCTCTAAATCAAGAACCTATTTTTGCAAGTTAGTACATAAAATCATCAATTTCAGGATAGTTGCCAGCCATCTATATCACTGAGAGGTGGATAATTAGAAGGTGTGACTGATCACTGTCAATTGTTGTGTCTCCTCTTGGGTAAGATTGTGCAGTGTCCTTCCTCTGTTTTCTCCTGGACTGTTTCTTCTGAGATCTAGAGGATGATGGTTGAGTAGTAATGGGTGTCTAATGAGAATCAGTAGGAATACCTGAATCTACACCCTCATCTTGAGTAGGTTGAACCATCATTGTTGCAAACAAAGGTGTTATTCTCCCAAAAAAACCCTTTCCTTCTATTTTCATATTGGCAAAGATTTTTTTGTGTGTGACAAGGGTTTACATAAATCTTTTGTGAGTGACATATCAACAAGATGTTGATTGAAAACACTTGAACAAAGGTGACATTACATCAGAAACTTAACCCCATCCATCTAAGTGTATCACTGTAGCATAAAATGTACTTAGGACAGATTAAATTTTTGGTTTGTAGCCAACTTATGATGAAAGAAGCATTGTACTGCCGAATTTCGTTCCTGTAGTGGATTTAGGCACTTAAGGCTTGGGTATTGGTATGATTTAAGAACTTCCATGCGGAGAAAAGAAAGCTTTATTAAAATGTAAGCTTTTGAGAAGGTTTTTCAGACCCCATCCTTACCAGTCTTCAAAAAATTGAGCAGTTGGCAACAATTCATTACCTCCGCATTTCTAGTGAAGATCAAACTTCTAATGCTGACTCCGTAGATGATCACATTCTTCTTATCAATTAGGGCTTGTAACTGACGTTCACCATTGACAGTGTTTGCCTTTGCCGTTGCCCAAAACTATTAAATGCAAGATGTTTAGATGATAGGATTGACAGTCAATGCATAACGAATCTGATTAGCATTTAGAAAATCAATAATCTCATAAAACCCATCACTTTCAGTAGGGTTTTCCAAGAATGCGACCATGCTGTGAGTATCAGCAAACAGTTAGGTTGACATTGTGTTGTGTTTTTGATATCAAAGATGAAATTGAGTTAGGCTTTATGTTAGAGAGTATTTGAATGATTGTTTTTTTTTTATTTAAACGATATTAAAAGAATCGATTGAACCATGAATCGAAAGTATTTATAAATCTCCTCAGGCATACATTAACTTGAACTGCAGCACTAAATTAGGCCTAGCAGCATTAACTTAAACTGACAGCACAATGTTATGCCTAACAGTAGTAAGTAACCCAATAACCTAAGACTAACAACATTAAGTTTTAAGTTACCAGCACTAACTTCAATTTCTTTCCAAAAAGGACTTCTATCATCAATTGATTCTTCTCACAAGCTCTCTTTCTGTTTTTATGCTCACATTATCTCTCAATTCTTTTTGCTCACATAATCACTCATTTCTGTTTTTATTCACACATCTCTTTTTATTTTTAGCTCACTTAATATTTTATTTCTTTTGGCTACCAAATCACTTATCTGTTTTTTTATGCAACATTTTTGACAGTTTGGTACACAGTTCAGCTTTTTTTGATAGTGATTATGCTGGAGCTAGCCTTGACAGGAAATCCATAACAGGAGGTTGTTAATTTCTTGGAAAAAGGTTGATTTCATGGCAATGTAAAAACCAAACTATAGTTGCCAACTCCACTACTGAAGCAAAGTATGTTGCTGCTGCTAATTGTTGTGGATCCAAAATCAAATGCTTGATTATGGGTTCAATTTCATGAACACCAAGATTTACATTGATAATGAAAGCACCATTTGTATTGTGAAGAATCTAATGTTTCATTCTAAAACCAAGCACATTGAAATAAGGCACCATTTCATTAGAGATTCGTATGAGAAGAGGCTCATTCAAGTGATTAAGATACATACAGATCACAATGTTGCAGACTTGCTCACAAAAGCATTTGATGTTGGCAGATTTCAATATCTAACTGGCAGTATTAGAATGCTGAACCCCTAAAGCATTGATTGAGGGGAGGTTAATAAGTGTCAAGATACAGTAGATTATGCTTGACATGATATGGAATAGCAGCTGATGATGAAATTCAAGCTAGTACTGGTGGTCTAACTTACTACTGTTATGTATAATTAATACTGCTATTATAATAAATATTATGAGATTTGAGAGAAAATAAAAACAGATAGAGAGAAAAAGTAAGCTTAAAAGAATTGCGAGAAATCAAAAATAGACAGAGAGAAAGTGCGAGCTCAAAAGAATAGAGAGATTTGTGAAATAAAAACAGACATAGTGATTCTGTAAGCAAAAGAATTGAGAGATATAGTGAGCTTAAAAACAAAAAGAGAGCTTGTGAGAATCAACATTGATGATGGAAATGATTTTTGGAATGCCTTTGAGGTTAAAACTGGTTGTTGTAAAGTTAATGCTGCTAGGCAGGATTTGGTACTGCTAGGCGAAAGTTAGTACTGCTAGGCAAAAGTTAGTACTGCTGAGCCAAAGTTAGTGCTGCTTGTTACTGTTGAAGTTATAACTGCTGAGCCAATTTCTTGGTTAGTAAATAATTTCCTACTATTATAGGTTTCCTTTTTACCTATATAAGCGTATTCGACTACATCAAGATCATTCTAATACTCTCGAATACTAAAACGCTCTTAAAATTTACAAACTCACTTCAACTTATCACCAACTCTATAAATTCATCATCAATTAATAATCTATGGCGGATTTGAAGTTTGGTGATCAACACAACATGGTCGCTTGCTTAGAGAAATCAGAAGGGAACACTGATTTTCATGAGATAGTGGACTTTCTTACTGTTAGGTTTGTACACTATGCCTTAACGGTAAGTCCTACTATCTATGCTTCTTATATTAAACAGTTTTGGAATACTGCACATTCTCAAACAGTCAATGATGTAAAGCAAATTCATGCCACACTTGATGGCAAGACAGTAGTAATATCAGAATCATCAATGAGGAGTGATCTTTACTTTAATGATTAAGATGATATTACTTGTCTAACAAATGATGCTATTTTTGAAAACCTTACATTGATAAGTATGAGAGTGATTCTAACAAACTTACTTTTCAAAAAGCTCTCTACTCCCCTCAGTGGAAGTACCTCATACATACCATTCTACACTACTTAAGTTCAAAATCTACTTCTTGGAATGAATTTTCCACTAATATAACATCTGCAGTCATTTGTTTAGCTAATGGTCAAAATTTTAACTTTTCTAAACTAATTTTTGATGGTATGTTATGGAACTTGGATACCAATACAAAGAAATTTTTAATGTATCCAAGGTTTTTACAACTCTTTTTGAATAATCAGATTACTCTTGCAGAACCTTTTAATGATGTTTATCAAACACCTGCACATACTAAAAAGGTTTTCACTAACATGAAAAGAAAAGGATTGTTTGCATCAATGTTGGCACCACCAGTAGTAGAGGGTGAAGGTTCAGGTCAACCCTCTGAACCCTAACCAGCAGCTTCTACTGCTCAACCCAGAATTGAAGAACAAATCCCTATCACTGAATCATCATCACCCTAAAATACTCAATCACCTAGGCAAGCCTTACAAGAGGACACTCAGTAACCTCAGACTAGTGTGCCTATACCAAATGTAGCAGATGAGGTTGTCTTTAAGGAGTGGGATGACAGAGTGGTGAGGGCTACCACTACTGCTGCCACTGGCACAAAAATTGGTATTGGTCACACCAAAAATGTGTGACGATATACATATGGCCACATGTGTTTTTTTGGGTGTTTGTCACTAAAGATCGCGCCACTGTAGGTCACATACGGTCACGTTAGGGAGTTCGTGGCTATTTCCATTGAAAAAGAGTGACCGAAACCCGAATATGTGTGACAAATTAGGCACAAGTATTGTTGGATTAATCAGTATTAGTGACCGTAAACACTTTATAGTCACACGAATAGTTTTTGAGAGTAACTATTGTTCGTCCTTTGGCCACATAAATATATAATATATGTGACCATATGATTTTTAAAATCAAGTAAATGTGTATTTTATGTGACTATTGTTCATCTAATGGTCACATGAATTGTATGTTTGTGTGACCTTTTGTAATATTTAGTCACACAAAGCATGGTTTTTTTGGGATTTAGTCACATACAAGTTAACCAAAAGTGGCCAAAAGTGTTAATAAGTGTGACCATATGTTGTTTAAAGTCAAGTGAATGTGTATTTTGTGTGACTATTGTTCATCCAATGGTCACATGAATTTTAAGTTTGTGTGGCGTTTTGTAATATTTAGTCACACAAAGCATGTTTTTTTTAATTTAGTCACATACAAGTTAACCAAAAGTGGCCAAAAGTGTTAATAAGTGTGACCATATGCTTTTTAAAATCAAGTAAATGTGTATTTTATGTGACTATTGTTCATCCAATGGTCACATGAATTTTATGTTTGTGTGGCCTTTTGTAATATTTAGTCACACAAAGCATGGTTTTTTTGGGATTTAGTCACATACAAGTTAACCAAAAGTGGCCAAAAGTGTTAATAAGTGTGACCATATGTTGTTTAAAGTCAAGTGAATGTGTATTTTGTGTGACTATTGTTCATTCAATGGTCACATGATTTTTAAGTGTGTGTGGCAATTTGTAACATTTAGTCACACAAAGCTTGTTTTTTTTGTTTCTCAAGGTGAAAATAGACCGACAACAAAGTTTGTATGAAGAAAAAGAATGTACCTTTAACAGTTTCATATATGTACCAAACTGACAGACATCACATAAACCTTTGGACCTGAACTGTGCTTGCAGACAAATTTGGACCTGAACTAATTTCAACGGATATATAATCTTTATTGTCATGTATGATTGCAGCTTGTAGTATTAGATATAATATGAATTATGAATTCGTACCTTCTACAACACATCGATAATAATTCGTGCTACTAATAACAGTTGTGCAACTCTATATGGTAAAGTTTAGACTATTGATCCTGCATATAATATGATTAATCTTTAGCATATAAATACTGATAATTACCTTAGTTTATATACCTGTCAATGATGATATAACTGAAGTTAGTTACAGAAGCAAAGTGTACTATCACAACATTCTAATTCTAGACTGGATAAAAGAATCTATCTATACATGTTATAAAAAGTAAGCTACAACGTCACATGATTTTCTTGGCCCAAGAAAACACTTAAAATCAGCCAACATATTATTAAAACTCTAGCAATATTATAATAACTCTACGCAGTAATTAACAATACCCAGCATAATAACTCTGCTAGCTGTACTAACTCCGCTAGCAGTACTAACTTCCTAAGCCTGTAGTATTAACTTCTAGTTGGACTCGTATCACCCAACTGTAGCAATAAAGCCCAAAAACCAGTAGTAATATACACGAACCATAGCAGCATTAAATCACAACATGCAATACCATTCCTTGTGCCAAATAGTTTTAACTTTTATACTGTTTTAATATTATAACAGTACTAATATACTCGGCAGTATTAACATCCTATTCTAAACAATATAAACGTAGCTTAGCCGCACGAAATCTTCAATGCTCGAAACAGTAGTAAGTAACATCCAAGCAATTTTTAATGTTTCATTAGCATCACAAATATTCCATGGCAGCATTTATTAATCTCACAAGGCTTAATTATCAAAGATTGAGCTTGGGGAGTAAACATTGTTACAGTAAAAAAAGCTATAAACACTTAGAAATATAAAAGAATTATACCTGTTATTAAAATAAATTGATATAAGTCATGTGGCATGAGCATACACTCTTACTACATCTATGCAACAAGGTTTGGTCTCATTGCTAGTTATTGCAATGTTACCCTTAGTGTTACATACTATTTAGAAAACCAAAGCAATAACCTAAGGCTAAAATACAATCACACTAACTCTCCAGGACTCACACTGTTTTATTTAATACATCAACCAACATTGGTGCATCAGGCGCACCCAAACGGTATGTATTTTAGAACGTCCTTGAAAACATTCAGTTGCCTTACCTTTTGTGCTTGTTAAAAAATTGTTTACAAGACTCAACTGTTGCAGACTTACAATTAAACAATTTTAAAGTTATATTGTATTACATATTAAAATGACTTGACCCGCTAGACCCATTTGCCCATTTCCTTTTAGTTCTATATTTAAGCTTTTTTTTTTCTTTTTTTTTTTTTTTTTTATTTTTTAAAGAGAGAAGATAAAAAGGAAATTTTTTTTTTTATTTTATTTTTAAAAAAATTTTTTTTTTTTTTTTTGGGGGGGTTTTTTGTGGGGGGGGGGGGGGGGGGGGGGGGGGGGGGGGGGGGTTTTTTTTTTTTTTTTTTTTTTTTTTTTTTAAAAAAAAATAGCCATTTGATTTGGATATACATCATAAACCATATTGAATTTCAGCAAGTAACGACACACATTTGCAGTCATTAAAATACACTAAACGACCCTAAAGTTCAGCAACTAACAACACACATTTGCAGCCATTAACATACACTAAACGAACCCAAATTTCAGAAAGGAATGACACATGTTTTGCAGCTAATAACATACGCTAAAAGACCCTAAATTTCAACAAGTAACGACTCACATTTGCTGCCATTAACATACACTAAATGAAACCAAACTTCAGCAAGTAACGACACATGTTTACGGCCATTAACATATAGCGAAAGACCCGAAATTTCAGCAAGCAACGACACATGTTTGTATTAACTAAAGGAGATATATCTGAGAACAAGCCAGCAAGTTGAACATTTTCACATATTCCACTATGCTTGCACTACAACTGATAGCACATTTTTCCAATAGCATACTAGATCTTAAAACTTGTTTTTTGGTGGCAATAGGGGCATATACGTTACTAGTTTCATAGGTTTATAAGTTATGAAAGACAAATTAGAGAAAATAAGTTCAATGGCTGCAAATTTTACCACAAGAATTGCTTATCTCTACTTTCTTTCCTAACTTGATGAACGACAATCATACCTGTTCTGGTGATATTATCTCAGCCTTGTGTCTTAATTTATGGTAATACTTAGGTTGTCACTCTTGAAAAAGATAAAAGAAGTACTAAAATTAAATAAAGTTCAAGTCTTTTTGTAAGCTTTACTGCTAACTTATAAATGGTGTGTTGGTTATTTGTTGTGATGCTTACCAAGACCAATAGAAGATGCAATGCCAAGAGCCACCCACCACCCACCACAATCCAAATCGTAGATATTCAACAAGCTCTTCAACATGCTGCAAAAACAGGTGAAACATATACAGTCATTCAAAACTTGCACTAGAAACATCCAACTAAATGATATTTTCCATAACATACACAAATGCCCCTAGAATTTCCCGCAGAAATGAACACAAGTTTTCATCCCATAACATACACTAAATGACACCAAATTTCAGGAAATAACAACACATATTTGCAGCCATTAAAATGCACTAAATGACCCTAAAGTTCAGCAAGTAACCGCCACGTGTTTTCACCAAACATACACTAAACGACCCTGAATTTTAGCAAGTAACGACTAAAATTTGCAGCAATTAAATACACTAAACGACCCTAAAGTTCAGCAAGTAACGACACACATTTGCAGCCATTAACATATAGTAAACGACCCTAAATTTCAGCAAGGAATGACACATGTTTGCAGCTAATAACATAAACTAAAGCGACCCTAAATTTCAGCGAGTAATGACTCACATTTGCTGCCATTAACATACACTAAATGCAACCAAACTTCAACAAATAACGACACAACGGTTTGCGGGCCCATAACATTACCAAAGACCTAAATTTCCAGCAATCAATGACACATTTTTGTTACCATTAACATACACCAAATGACCTCAAATTTTAGCAAGAAATGACACAAGTTTATAGCCAATAACATACACTAAATGACACTAAATTTCAGCAAGTAACGACACATATTTCCAGCCATTAAAATGCACTAAATGACCCTGCGGTTCAGCAAGTGACAACATACATTTTTAGCCACTAACATACAGTAAACGACCCTAAATTTCAGCAAGGAATGACATATGTTTGCAGCTAATAACATAAACTAAAGCGACCCTAGATTTCAGCGAGTAATGACTCACATTTGCTGCCATTAACATACAATAAATGAAACCAAACTTTAGCAAGTAACGACACATTTTTGCTGCCATTAACATATATCAAAAGACCCAAAATTCCAGCAATGAACTAGACACGTTTGCCGCCATTAACTGCATTGGAAATCTTTTTTGAACATCGATTACTCATTTCTAAAGTCCGCTTCATGTTTGCTACAACATAAATGGAGCAATAGTTAGCAATCCAAATAATAGCAAACATAACTTAGAATAGACATGAATCATCCAAAAAACTAAAAGTGCTTCACAAATCAGTAACATATATCACATCTAGTTTCTCCCGCATCCATCCAACTTATAAAAAACATAGATAATATCTCTCTAGTGATGAAAGAAACAAAAAATAACTCATATGGACAAAACAAAACCAATGGTTTAAAATATATGCAGTCAATACAATATTAAATATTAGTCAAACATAGTAGTAATGTAAAATTAGAACTAAAAAACACTAAAGAACTAAGCTGACCCATGAACACTTCAAATTGAAGATATAATACCTTATTAGTGGATAATGAACTTTTAGGATTGGCAACATAGGACAGGTGATGGTGAATACAGAGACAATAGAGAATGTGAGATGTTATTAAGAAAATAAGTTTGAGGAAAATAAAGTGAGATGAAGGTGCAATTTTATTTAGGGAAATGGGATTTAAGATCTCAGATTAGGATAACCCTAGATGGAGGGATAATTCACTTTGTGATAAAATTGGTGGCGGGAACAGTGGAAAAAAAGAGAGGGAAATTTCATTTTGGGCAAAAGTTAGTGCGGGGTTTCGTTCTAAAAACAATTCCAAATATATTTCACACATCAAATATTTAGTTTTTATTACATTATAAGCATATTAGCATTAGTCAGTAACAACATAAATTTTAGACACACATATTAACTTATGTGACTATATGTATCGAGTTTTGGTTACACTTAATCATGTATGTCTATGGTTTAGTGTGACCATATATGACATTTGGTCACACTGTTCAAGTTGAGACAAAAATTTACACTTTAAATGTATAATCGTGACCTAATGCCTCAAACTATACTTTTCAGTTATCACAACATTTCAAATCACATATGGCTAAATATTCAGCAAAAAATAGCAGTCACTTTTAAATAATGGTGTAACCATAATTGACATATGATTTTAGCCACATACACAATAACTACATTACCATATATGGATTTTGTCACACGTGTTTATTGTGTGACATATATTTGTCACATATGTATATATATAGTGTGACTAATGTTTCAAACTTATTTGTATCCTGTCACAATCTAGAACCGTCCCAAATTAAAAGTGATAAATTTATTGAACAAAAAATTCCATTTACCTCTAGTCACATAAATAATCAAATGCTGGACAAATGAAATTCTGAATGGTCACACAAAATGAGTTCAAGTGTGGCTGTTTATTTTATTCTGGTACATTTAGTCACATAAATATCTGACTGTGCGGTCGTTCAAAAAACAGCATGTGTGATGAAATCCCAGATTTATACTAGTGTGCTAGCTTAGATGCAATACATGATAGTGGTAACATATCTAAGACCCAATCCGCGACAATATCTGATGATCCTCTTTCTTAGGAAATTGGTTCAGGTGATAGACCCAGGTGCCAAGAAGCCATGGGGGGTGTCATTGCTTAGACTAGGTCTGAGAGGGCATCTAAACATTCCTATGATTCACCTCTCCTAGGAGGTAACACACCTGGAAGTGATGGGGAAAGAATTGAACAAGATGATTTGACGGATTTTGTACCACCAACACCCCATGATTCACCTCTCTCAGGAGGTCACACATCTGGAAGTGATGAGGGTAGACCTAACATAAATGAATTGATGGCTATTTGTACAAACTTGTCAAACAGGGTTTTTGCCTTGGAACAATCAAAGACAGCTCAAGATTTGGTGATCAGAAAGCTGAAAAAGAAGGTCAAAAAATGGAAAAGAAGCTAAGGGCAAGAACTACAGTGATGAAACTCTTTAAGATTGGTACCTCCAGGAGAAAGAGTTTGGATAAGGCGAATGTATCTAAACATGGGAGGAAAAGTGACAAGACAAAGACAATGTTTATTGATAGTGACTTTGCTGAGCTTGATGTGGATAATGCAATGGAGAATGTTGAAGGTGATGCTAAAACTCAAGGGAGGAATACTGCTAAACAAATTACTACTGCTGGGGATACAGTTAATACTGCTAGTATTGATGTTAGTGTTGCTGGACCTTTAAATGTTAGTACTGCTGATCCTTCTACAAATACTGCTGGGGATATTTTTGAAGATGAGATGATGACTATTGCTGATACACTTGTGGCTATTAGGAGCACAAGACCAAGAAAAACCTCAGTAGAGATTCATGATGTTGAAGAAGAACCAAGGAGAGCAACACCAATAGCAACAGTACAAAGCCAAGACAAAGGTAAAGGCAAGATGGTGGAGCCTGAACCTACTCCAAAGAACCCTATAAAGGCTCAGATTCAAAGGGATGTAGAGATTGCTTAAAGATTTTTTGAAGAAGAACAAGCTTAGGATTGCTAGGGAAAGAGTTGCAGAACAAGAGGCCAAGGATGCTGCATTGATTGAAAAAATGGAAGATATTCAAGCAAGGATAGATGCAGATGAATTACTAGCATAAAGACTTCAACAAGAAGAAAGAGAACAATTCACCATTGAAGAAAAGTCTAGAATGTTGGTGGAAATGATTGCTGAAAGGAAAAGGTTCTTTGCTGCACAAAGAGCTGAACAAATTAGAAACAAGCCACCAACTAGAGTTGAACTCAGAAACAAGATGGTTACTTATCTGAAACACATGGGCAAGTACACTCACAATTAGATGAAGAGCAAGAGCTTTGAAGAAATTCAGAAGCTGTATAAAAGGGAGAAGAAGTGGATCAATGACTTTGTTCCTATGGATTCTGAAGTGGTTAAAGATAATAGAAAAGGTAAAGCTGAAGGTAGTAGAAAGAAAATAGTTGCTAGGAAAAGAACAGGTGAAAAACTTAATGACGAAAATGTTAGGAGACAGAAGATAGAGGATGATGTTGAGAAGGAAGATCTTAGAGCTTATTTGGATATAATTCCAGGAGATGATGAAGCTGTAAATGTTGAATCTTTGGCTACTAAATATCCAATAGTTGACTGGAAGACACACATTCTAACAGAAAACATGATGTATTATCAAATCATCAGTGCTGATGGAAGTTCTAAGAATTACAAGATATTCAGTGAAATGCTTGATGATTTTGATGGGCAATATGTGTTAGATCTATATAGGCTGGTTAAAGAAAGATTTGAGACTGCAAGCCCAGAAGGATATGACAGATTACATTGGGGAGATCTCATTACTGTATTTGAACCAAGTGAAGATGACGAGATCTAGAAAGCTCAACAGGACTACACATTGATTAGTTGGAGATTATTTGATTCATGTGGAGTTCATGTATTACTGATGGATACTGGTATAACTATTCACATGCTGATAGAGAAGACATATCCTCTTACAAAAGAGATGCTTTCAAGAATGCCGAGTAGAAGACTAGAAGCTGATCATAAGTGTGAAATGGCTTATGAGCTTCTCAGGTTTACAAGATCATAACTTCATAAGTAGAAGAGTGTTTGGATACATCCTTCTAGTGGTCAAGATGCAGGTAATGAAGAAACTTGAAGATTAACAAGGTGAATATTAAGTTTAGGGGAGGATTGTTGGGAATTAGAAGCTTCTACAACTTAATGTTGCTGGTTCAAGTTTGTGCTGCTGCTGAAGATTAGAGAAAACAGTCTAAGTCATTAGTATTGTTAGTGTAATAGTTAGTTCTGCCAGTACAAAGAGTTAGTACTGTCAGTTTATTAGTACTGTTAGTTATAATAGTTAGTACTGTTAGTTATATAGTTAGTATAACTAAAGTGATATGCATGAGATATATTAGGAATAGATATGCATTGATCACTTGACACGTTTTGTAAGCCCATTAGGGTTTCCTTGTTGTATAAAAGGAACCTTGTGGCATAGATCTAGATACAAGTTTAATATATTTTTCATAGCAGTCATAGTTTATAGCTTCAAGGTTATTTTGTAACCCTATCACTATTCAGAGTGATCATTTTATATTAAAGCTGAAAGTTTAGTAAACCTTTGTGTACTGTTTCATTGTTCTTCTTAGTATTGCAAACTAGATTCCGCATGGTTTGTGATATTCTCAATCTTAGTTTCTACTATAGTTGTTTTGGATCTATCCAACACAACTAAGCTTTAATAAGCTAAGTAATATTTGTTCAAAATGGATCAACAAGTGGTATCAGAGAAGAAGAAATGGTTCCATTTATCAAGGAACTCGGGTACACTAGCAAGTGTGATATGCTATCTGAGATCCATACAGATCATATGCACCAACCTTAGAGAACATTTACTGCTGTCATCAATAGGTGCGTCTCTGGGAAGTCCACGGATCTTGATAGGCTCAGGCCGTCAAGAGCTCAAATCTTGTGGGGAATGTTCTACCAGAAGAATGTTGGCTATGTTGCTTTATTGTGGGAAGATTTTATGTTTCAAGCAGACAACAGAGAAATAAGTTTCACACGTAAAGAGAACATGTCCTACCCAAGATTTACTAAAGTTATCATCAGTTATTTCATCTCTAAGGATAAACCATCTCTACGAGGAACATGATAAATCTTCACACAATCTGAGATGATACCTTGTTGGGTACATTGAAATTTGTCTCCAAAACTAAAGATTATCAGAAGTATGGAGCTCTGATTCCTGAAGAGATGATTAATCAAGCTATTAAAGATTCCAAAGAATATAAGACTTATCTTAAATTTGCTTCTGGAAAAGCTACTCCCAAGAAAGCAAGGAAGTTTAAGAATATTGCTTCACCCTCAGAGAAACTGACTCCTATCTTAGAAGAAGAACCTGCACAAAAGCCTAAGCGGGCTAAGAATCCTGAACCCGCTAAGCAAGCTAAAACTGCTAAGAAGACTGCACGTGCCAAGAAGTTATCTACTATGCAAACAACTAGTGTTTTCATCAGAGACACTCCTGGTGTGTCTGTGTCAAAGAAGAAGGCACCAGCTAAAGTTGATAAAGGCATGGATTTACTTTCTGATGTAGCATTACTTGAAGCTGCTCAGCTCAAGAAAGTCCTCAAGAGAAGCAATCAGGATACTCACATGCTTCATGCAAGTGGCTTAGGTGATGGAGTTAGTTCTCAACCAAAGGTTCCTGATGAGCTTAAAGACAAGACAACTAGCACAAATAAAGGAACTGGTACTATACCAGGGGTTCCCGATGTGCCCAAAGATCAATCTAAGAGTGAAAACAAGTCTTGGGAGATAGTGGAGATGATAATGATTGTAATGATGATGATAGCTATGATGATGACGGTAATGATCTTGAAATTGATGTTGATTATGAAGAAGCTGATGATGAATAGACAAAATCTGATGATGAAGAGCAAGAAACACAAGATGATGAGTACGTACATACTCCTGACTACTATGTACCTACTAATGAAGAAACGAATGATGAATTCAAGGAGTTTAATGAAGAAGAATATGAAGAGATATATGGTGATGTCAACATTAGTTTGAAAGATGGCGAGCCTGCTGACAAATAGAAAGATGATGAAGAGATGACTGCTGCTGAGCACAAGAATGTTTTTTAAGAGAGTGCAGGTATTCAAGTCAAAGATGATGTTCAGGCAACACAGAAGACTGAAGGTCTAATTCCAAGTTCTTCTATCTTTTCTGACTATGCTGCTAAGTATCTCAACTTTGATAACATTCCCCCGGTTGATATTCAAGTTGTCTCTATGTTGGATATTAATGTTCAACATGAATTTCCATGCACCTCACCTCTTCTCACCATCCCTGTATCTGTTATCCTCGAGCATACTATTGTCAATCCACCTAAAATAGTCACAACTGCTTTGTCAACAACTATTTATTCTCTTCTGTCTTCACTCCTTCCTCACCTTCAACAATTAACACCAATCCCTACACCAACAACAACTGAAGCTACAACTTCAACCACTGTTGTTCCTGACTCTGAAACCTCTCTGCTTTCCATCAAAGAATTACTAATTTGGAAAAGTATGTCAAAGAGCTCAAGACTGTTGATCACTCTATAATACTCCTTTCAACCATCAAATCTGAAGTCCCAAATGCTATCAAAGAGTACCTTGGAACTAGTCTGGATGATGCTCTTCACAAGGTACTTCAAAAATACTCAGCTGATATCACTAAGGAACACTATGTTCCAGCTGAGATTGTAAAGAGACTCAGACAGCAATATGTACCTGAGAAAAGCACTGAAGACATCAGAAAAATCAAGATGGATCATGCAAGACAGCAACAAGTGCCTAAAGAAACTATCACTTCATCTGATACCTCCGCACTTGAAGAATTTGATTAGAAAACAACCTTGTTTCAAACAATGACAAACTCTAAGTCATTCAACAAAAGTCCTAAACAAAGAGCTTTATATCATGCACTCATGGAATCAATCCTTGAGGATGAAGATGCTATGGATGAAGATGTTGCTGATAAATTAAAGAAAAGGAAACAAGATGATGCTGATAAAGACGAAGGCCATTCCGCTAGATCAGACCGAGAGTTAAAGAGACGGAAGACAAGCGAGGATGTTGAACCATCAAAAGAATCAAAGTCAAGCTCATCAAAAGGCACCAAGTCTCAGCCAAAATCATCTAGTAAGTCTGCTCAAGCAGGGGAAATATGGTGATATTTATTGATTTGATGATACAAAAGAATGAAACAAGAATGATGCAAATGGATTACAAAAGGGTCTAATTTGACAATATGGAATTCTAGAAGAAGGAGGATTCTAGAAGACTTGCTTAAAAAGATAAAGATCAAGATTAGGAAAGATTTAGTTTCCTAATATAATTAGATTTCCTTTGTAAGTCTAGACGGACGCTATAGATAAAGAGATCCCTAGACATTGTTTATGTGTGTGTTTTAAGGTGTTTTAATCATGGTTTAGGAAAACACCAACGATCTCACCACTTGAGATCATTCTAGCCCTAAGATCAAAGGTGTCTTTGATCCCTGTTATAGTTAGGTAACACGTTCTATTCTGATCAAATAGAATTAGGGCTTGTATGAATGTAAAACCTTGCAAATAACATTGTTCTTCGTTTAAATTCCGCTGTGCATCAAAAAACTTTGTTATCTTTGTTATTATAGATCCTAGATGAGTTTTAAACGATCTTCACAATTGGTATCAGAGCACTGGTGGCTCTTGATCTAAGATCTACAGGGTTTTTACAATTAAACAAGTGGTGAAACTTGTTTCAGGTTTCTGTTTTTCGGTAACAAGTGAAATTCGGTAAAACTAGGGTTTTCAACAAACCCTAATTCGGTAAACCTGAAAAGAAGAATTCTGGAAACGATGATGCATTACTTAGAGATAAACCCAAAACCCTAAAGGCGACTTTTGGCGACCAGATGATTAATCAGAAAAGTCTGAACTAACAGCATTAACCCTAATGATGCGTTCATACTTCTGCTCAGCGACAAACACTCCTATCCCTGAATCATAATCAAGTCTAATCGATCTATTTGTTATTAAGAATTAACACCATGTGTTTATTCTTTATTGCATCTTGTTTTGGGTCTGATTGTCGGAGTTTCATGACAAGGTTAAGAAGCTTTCAAGAAAACAGTAGCAAGTTAGTGCTGTTAGGTTTCGCTGAAGAAGAAGACAAGTTTGAAATAGCTTTTGGGTTTCTAGCAAACAACAAAAGAAAACTTATACACATTGCTTGCATTCGATCATCATCATTGTTCCCTCATCATTGTTTCCTGGTACTGTTGCGTGGGTTTATAAGAGAGGGGATGACCAAAACCCTAAATTCATTGTTAGGGTTCTGATGTTATGTGGTAGATCATGTGATGTTTCTGGTGATCATCATTGGGATGAGCTAGGCTCTAACCCTTAGCGTGGATGATTTTTAGTTTAGGTTCAGGGTATAGCATAGGGTTGCTGAAGGTACATATGCTTACCATGATTGTAGATTGTTGCCTGATGCAAGTAATATGGAAGTAGGATCTGATTAGGAGGGTGTCCAAAGCTCCTTGTAATAACCACATATTGTTTATGGCGTATTAAAGCTTATATCATAGAAGATAGTTGAGTTTGTGCTCGCGAACATGAGGTTCTTATAGAACGGAAGTAGTGTGTGAGCTTTTGTGCAAACACGCTTTATGGGTACTTGATTGGGATGCTCTTCTGAGTTAATGCTCACAGGTTACTGTTTTTGGTTCTTCAAGACACCAAGTTAATGGCTGAGATGTTATTGGGAAGGCATGTAGCTCGTGTTTGTTATATAGTTCAGCCGGATGCACATGGTAGAAGTCTTAAACTCTAATATTTAAGGTTTTATGAATTGAAGAACAAACGTGCGGAAGTGAAGAAAGCGGTTTCAAAAAGGAGTGACAAGATTGGAGATTATTATAACACTTATAATGCCATATTTAATGGTGGTTATGGTGTATATTATTATGGTATGTATGGATATGGATACGAATATAGAGCTTACACTAGTTTTGGTGGTCTTGGATAGTGCTAAGAAAAAGGGTGTTAGCTGATGAGTTTAGAATGTGTATGTTTCTAAAAGTAATGTATGAAAGTCTTCCAAATCGTTGGCAGTATATGAAAGGTGTTCATTATTGATGAATTTGGTATTGAAAGAATACTTAGTACTACCAGTATTGTTAATGCTGCTTTGTAGGTATTAGTACTGCTATTGCTTAAAGTAGTTACTATTGCTAGGGATTAAAGGAATTACTACTGCTAGCTTTGTCCGATATCGGACAACACATAGTTTGGTTCTCGGTTGATCAGAAGATCTCAAACAGAACATGATGTTTGGTCTTTGATGGTGATTAGTTTTTATAAAGTGGTTTCAGTTTATACTGATTGAAAGATACTACTGGCTTCATACATGTTACTTACTGCTAGTTGTAGTTAATACTGCTTAGTGTTCTTTTTACTACGCTAAAACATTAGTACTATCTCTTCATTGTTACTACCCGCTGGTATCGATTACTACCTTTAGTCCATTTTTCACCCTAAATGCGGATTAGTGCAGCTCGTCATGGATTTACTAACATGGTATTTCGTTCTACTGTTGGTTAGATTCTTCGTGACAGTTCTTTATGGTTGAATATATTACTATTAGTCCAAGAGTAGTTACATATTGGTTTCAAGGAAAGAATATGATAAAGTGTTTAACCGATTAGATATGTTAAATGCACCACTTGAGGGGAAGGTATACACTTGTGCAAAACAAGTTAAACCTTATTACTACTGGCTAAATTCATTATTAACTACTAGCTAGTTTAAGTTCTACTGCAAGTATTTCATTATTCTTATTATGCGTCATAGAGGGTAATTTGAGACATGGGAAAGCTTGGATTAGAAGTTTAATATATGGTTTGTAGTTGTAAAGATCAAAGTTGCATATGTTCACAGTCCTCTAATGGATAATGACAAAAAGGGGAAGATGTTACAGAGCAACTTATTAAGTGTGGTGGCATGGCATAGAACAAGATGTTGAAGACTTCATTGTGTTGAAGAAGTATCAACAAGTTCAAAGAAAATCTTAAGTTAAGGGGAAGATTAGAATCTGTTTCATTCATGGAAGATTTGAAGATGTACAAGATATTCAAGTGCTTCAGTTGAAGACAAAGCTTGCTACTATGGATCATCTTTGGATCAGTTTACTGTTTGTTTTGTCATCATTAAATAGGGGAAGATTGTTGAGATTTATTTATTTGACGATACAAAAGAATGAAACAAGAATGTACAAACGGATTACAAAAGGGTCTAATTTGACAGTATGGAATTCTAGAAGACGGAGGATTCTTCTTGTGTTATTGATCTGAGAAGTAACACGCCTCGGACCCTTATTCCGCTACGACTCAATTTGGGGGTGTTAAAATAAGTCCAGATGGACTCTATATATAAAAAGATCCCTAGACATTGTTATGTCTGTGTTTTAGGGTGTTTTAATCATGTTTTAGGAATACACCAATGATCTCACCACTTGAGATCGTTCTAGCCCTAAGATCAAAGGTTTTTTTATCCCTATTATAGTTAGGTAACACGTTCTATTCTGATCAAATAGGATTGGGGCTTGTATGCATGTAAAACCTTGTAAATAACATTGTTCTTCGTTTAAATTCCGTTGCGCATCAACAAACTTTGTTATCTTTGTTATTATAGATCCTAGATGAGTTTTAAACGATATTCACAAAATATTATTTAAGGCTGAAGACACTCAAGAGCCACAGAATCAAGGACAAGACATGGGTAAAACTGATGATCAACCAAAGGTCAAGGCTGCTTTAAGACATGACTGGTTCAAGAAAGCTAAAAGGCCTCCGACACCTGATTTTGATTGGAATGTTGGAAAATCTATTGACTTTCGGCCAACTCAAAAGTAGATCAGCAAAATTGCTCAAGCAGAAAAACCTCCTCTTTCTTTCGACGAGCTTATGAGCACTCATATCGACTTCTAAGAATATGTCATGCACAATCTTAAGATTGATAATCTGACACAAGAACATCTTCTTGGACCAGCTTTTAATCTTCTCAAAGGGACATGCAAAAGTTATGTGGAACTCGAATATAACTTTGAAGAATGTTATAAAGCCGTAACAGATCGACTGGACTGGAATAACCCTAAAGGTAAAGAATACCCGTTTGACCTTAGCAAGCCTCTACCGTTGATTATGGAATGCGGTCATCAAGTTGTTCCTGCTGATTTCTACTTCAACAATGATCTCGAGTATCTGAAGGGAGGAAGCTCAAGCAAGAAATATACGACTTCAACAACAAAAATAAAGGCTGCTAAGTATGATATTCCAGGCATTGAAGACATGGTTCCATCGTTAGGGAGTCCGGTAAAGGTAGCCTATGATAGATATGTTGTCTGGGGTATTACACACTAGGGTCCTAAACGAAAACGATTCTATGGATTCGCAAGCAACACGGTGTCCAAATATGATGTGTACTCTACGAAAAGAATTATTGCAATAACCAAGGTAAATGTTATGAAGTGGTATGACTATGGGTACTTGGAAGAGATTGAAGTTTGAAGAGAAAATAAGCAACTGTACAAGTTCAAGGAAGGTGACTTTCCAAGACTTCACCTGCATGATATTAAAGATATGCTGCTTCTCTTAGTTCAAAAGAAACTCTCCAATCTTGAAAGAGACGTTATTTTTGACTTAGGTGTAGCATTAAGGATGTTTACCAGACGTACTGTCATTCTTAGGCGAGTGGAAGACCTTCAACTGGGAGTCGAAAGCTACCAGAAGAAGCTAAATATCACCAAGCCACAGACATCTCCAACAGAACTCCATACACTGCATACAGCAATCCTCAAGGAATTATCTATGTAGACAAGTAAAACAAAAACAGGTTGATGCGATTGGATGAAATTTACAAGTTTAGTGACGGGACGCTCACATCTGTTAGAACTGTTCTTCATGATATTGCTTCAAACCTGAGGATGGATTACCTGCCAAAGAGAAAATGGAGTAATTTAGACAGACGGAGGTCTCGCATCTTGATCAAGGCTATCGATAAGCTGCTGTTAGAGATAAGGTTAATAAGGAGCTTAGAAAAGTTCGTTGGTGGGAGAGATTACAGAGAAGACTTCAGATTGCTTGAACGGATAATATGACTTTGTCATATTTTGTCCTACTCCATATCAAGTCATTCTCTCATAATTACAAATTTGTGAATATGTAAATAGTTAGTGTAGACAATTAAAGTAGGCGTATATAGTGTTTGAGTAAGACATTTTCTTAGTACTTCAAAAAAAATTCAAATTAACGTCCTCAAACACCGTATAATTCCCTCATAATTTGAGGGGGGAGCATCAAAATGTTCCCAATAATAGGCTTGATATATAATTAGAACATTTTTCTCCCCAAATAATTTTCATACATATTTGAATCAATTGATATCCAAAATATTAAGAGATTTGACATTTTTGATAAGGGGAGAAAATGTGATTAAAATATATATAATCTGTATAATGTGATCCTAAAGACTCATGTGTGAACTCCTCCCTCGTATGCGCTAAACATTTTTGGTTATCGATACACATATGCAGGGGGAGCTTTTTTGAAAAGTAAAACCTTCGAGGTACTAAATGTTGTGATTTATATCAAAGTACCTTGATCGATGTTTTCAAATGGTTTTAAGGCTGTGAACAATACCAAAAGACCGACCATGTATTTAATTAATTAGAGTTATAAGGTGGTTATGTATAGGTGTTGATTCCCATGACCCAGCCAGAACCAGAGGGATCTACCCATGGACATTCTATTAG
This sequence comes from Tanacetum coccineum, assembly GCA_026074375.1. Classification (NCBI taxonomy): domain Eukaryota; kingdom Viridiplantae; phylum Streptophyta; class Magnoliopsida; order Asterales; family Asteraceae; genus Tanacetum; species Tanacetum coccineum. Next base: position 65,942 of record BQNB010009768.1, read on the forward strand.
TTAGAATAGAAGTCCTTAGGTATGATAAAAAGTAGAAAAAGTAAGAAAAGGGAAAAATGTGGACTAAAACAAAGCTAACATTGGAACAAACCCAACAGGGTGTTAGTGATGAAATTTTGGTAAGCATTGAAGGGGTTGAAGAATGAAAAAGAAAATCTAAGATAAAAGGTGAAAAGAAGGAAGCCCTCCTTACACTTAGGCAGAAACCGGGTCAATACATATGCTATCAGAAACACTAAGCTATTGTATGTTATTGAAGATGGTCATCATGGACCCAGTGATGCAATGCAAAACCCTCCTTAGCCACTCAATGTCTCTTAAAAGACTCTTGTTTCATTTCTCACAGAGATTACATGCATTTCTATCGACTTTCTCACTCCGAGTTAGTTGGTATTAAAAAGGTGGCAGTCTGCTCTAGCTTCTGATTACTAAAACTAAATGAGTCTAGAGCCAAAAGAGATCATCCATAAATCTCACTAGGACACTATTCAGATATATTTGTTGCTCACACATTGTGAAAACAAGTAATAACTTAATAGTCCTACGCATTATCCTTGTGATATTGCCAGTACATCAGAGTGATACTAAAGTATTCACAATGATGATGGAAATCCTTCCAGAGCCAACATCAAACAAGCTCTTTGATAGGTGACTTATGAGATTCTATATGGATCAAACTTGTGACACTAGATATCAATTTGGTCCAGACTATGAATTGACGATTGATGAATTTTAAAATGCATAAAACTCTCGATGTGTCACAAAATCACGTTAGCAAGTGACACATAGATTGATTTTCAAATCAATTTTTCTTCAATCGGTGAGACTTTGTCTTACTGGTTCACTCATACCGTGTTGTCTGCTTTGAGACGCTCCGGTAATGAGAACGGCTAGTGCAGCTGCAAAACCCTGTAAAGGAGATTCTTTGGAATTCTTCCTGATCACAGGCAATATTTATACTGATCAACGGGTAACCGGGGTTATTGCAACTATATTCGACGAAGTGACAAAGACACTTTCGTCCATACATGTTGTTTATCACTAACCCATTCATCCAGGCAATACCGATGGTGGCAGCAGCTAGTTCAAGACAAGTCAAGATTCGTAGCCACAAGCTCATACTCGATCGACATATGTAAAAACATCATGAAAGCTTAAGTACATGTTTCAAGACTTCCGCTACTCTGATACCGTACATCTGTCTTGAAGTGACGAAGTATTAAAGTTAAAGAATTTCAAGAATTTATTCTACTATGATATAACACGTCTTCCATGAAGTGACGAAGTGTTAAAGTTAAAGAATTTCAAGAAAGATGGCAACACAAGCTTTCAAAATCAAGAAAAGTATGAGCATGTCGGTCCGAAGGTCACAAGTACACAAGTTGGCAAAAGATCACAAGATGATGAAAAGAGATTATGCTTGGTTGATGATCTCAAAAGAAGCTCATATTCACATACAAGTCAAGCTTAAAGGAACAAGCACAAACCTAAAGTCTAAAGATCGCTACACATATCACAAGTTGAATGATTGAGATTCAAGACCACGAGCAAAGACAAAGACATTCATAGAATGCTAGGCTTAAGATTTTTGTAAGTATAAACGTTGAAATCAAAAGATTTATAAAGTATGCATGACCATTTCAATCCTTATAATAGTTGCCAAAAATTGTACGTATGAAAGTTGGACCGCAATTATTCAAAGTATGCATGATAATTAAAACTATCACGAAATGTTTCAAGTATGTATTGCCCGATAAGTGATTACGATTACTCTAAGTTCATGAAACCGATGCACTATGTACCCATCGTAGGTGTCCCCTCCAAGAACACCCGGGCAGTAATGAATATGTACCCCTCGCAGGTGTCCCCTCCAAGAACACCCGGGCAGTAATGAATATGTACCCCTCGCAGGTGTCCCCTCCAAGAACACCCGGGCATTTACTTGTAGTTATCCGTTCAATCCGCTTAAGCTAATCCGTAATCATTTCAAAAGTAAAGTATGTATTTGTGACCAAAAATGAAGTCAAGTAATGTATCCCATAGCGAGCTATGTAAATGAGTGTGAAAACCAATTTGTAATCAACCATGTAAATGCATTTGCAAACAAGCATGTTCTCACCCCAAAAATATAAGTAAAACAAGTAAAACAAGTAAAACATGGGGCTATAAACTCACCTTGATGTTGCAGAACAATTGACAGATAGGCATCTAATATGCACAACACAAACGGAAGACGAAACGGCTCGATCAAGAAGTTGCAACTAATCTTATCGGCTATGACCCACTAGCCTAGGATAATGTATTTGGGTTTTCTGATGAATGGTTACATCAACGCGACACGTTGATAAAAGATTTAGATTTAAAGTTGTAATAGCTTGGTGGTTGGTTAAATAAATAAATCAAAAAGTAAACGCAAGGTGTGTGTAATATATTCCGTATATATTACATAATGAAAAATGACCGAGTATATAATTCATACCGTGAATTATATAACAAGATACACAACCAAAAGAACAACTCGAAGCGTATATAATACGCGACATGTGTTACATCTAAAAGGTGACAATTAAAATAAAATGGTCCAATTATATAATACTTTCCGAGTATTATATAAGAAAGATGATATAAATAAAAGAAACTAAATAATTCGACACGCGCCTGAATATCCCCAAATGATTAAATAGAAAGTTTCTTTATAAAAATAAACGCACGTTTAAAGTAGCGGATTAGATAAATGAAATCTCTAAAATTATGGCTTCCGTTTGATTACCGGTTCTTCACGATCTAATAATTCTTAAGGCATTTAATTCGTCCTTTTTAGGATAATAAGTAAAGTAAGATTTGTAAAAGTTTACTAAGTGTAGCGATTTATAAAAATCTCGGCATGACCTGTTCGTTTATTTAACGTTTTCCATATTAACAAAAGTTAATTAGTTTCCCTCAATTAAATCGATCCATGTTGCAAACCTAAACACCCCCTTAAGGTTATTATCCCCAAATCCAAACACTCCCAAATACGTTATTAAACACCAAAAACAAAATAATACACAACACATTTATTTAACCATTAAACCACCATTAGATCCGGTTTTATATTTATAAAAATCTTATGATATTTTCATTAGTCGATTTGTACTATTTTAAACCACGAAACCCTTACGGCTGCTGCCAAACCAAACACACCCTTTTCTGTGTTTCTGCTATCCCAAACAGCCCTCATGGCTGTTAATCAACAACCAAACGCACCCTATGCTGTCAAACCAAACGCACCCTTTCGTTTATATTAAACCCAAACACCCCTAATCTGTTATAACCTAAACCAAACACACCCTTTGTGTTATAAACATCAAAACCAAACGCCCCTATGGCTGTTAACTGCTAACCCAAACGCTCCCCTTACGGTTTTTTGCTCACCGAAACACACCCTTATGGTTTTCCTGCTCACCCAAACACACCCTTTACGATTTTTCTGCTCACCCAAACACTCCTACTACTGTTAAACCCAACCCTAAACGCACCCCTTGGTGCAATCTGCTAAACCAAACGCACCCCTTGGTGCTTCTCTTAAACCAAACGCACCCTATGGTCATTTTTAAAGACCAAACGCACCCTTTTGGTGCTGCTTTAAAACCAAACGCACCCTTTTGGGTTTGTTTTCAGAACCAAACGCACCCTAGTGGTGTTATTTTAAAACCAAACGCACCTTATGTGCTGTTGCAACCCAAACGCACCCTTGATGGTGTTGTTTATCAAAACCAACGCACCCTAATGGGTCTGAAAAACCCAACGCACCTCTTTTGGTATTAATTACAACCAAACGCACCACTTGTGGGTTTTTATCAACAACCAAACACACCCTATGCTGTGTAAAACCCAAACGCACCCTTGATGGTGGCTGGTGACGGTAAGGTGGCTGAGCCGCGAAGGGTGATGCGGCTGTGGAAGGTGGTGGTGGTGCGTGGCGTGGAGATGATGTGGTGTGGCAGCTGTGATGATGATGGGTTAGGTGGTGTGGTGATGATTGTGACGTGATGATGATGGTGACGTCGGTGGTGATGATGACATGATGATGATGGTGACTGTCGGATGGTGGTGGCAGTTGGTGGCTAGTAGCCGGAAGTTGGCCTCATATGGTGGAGCGGCGCCGGATAATGGAGGAGAGGGAGGAGCGTGCTAGGGTTTGTATATAATAATAAAGTGAACCCTAAATATTTAACTATATATACTTGAAAGTTATAAAAAATGTCAAGTATAACATAGTCTAGGGTTAGTGGTGTAAATATTTTCACAGGGACTAAAAGTGTAATTTTCGTAATATAATAGTTCGGGACTTGTTTAGGATAGTTATCGGTGGATTCAAGACACGAAACTTGCGCCATTGCTTTCGAAATGATTTTTCCCATAAAACTGAGTAGTCACTCGACTATTATTGCATAAACGTTTTTTAAACTTATTTAAAATGTTTATTATTTATTTGTGTATCACTGATAAACTTTGTCTGTAAAATGAACCTTAACTTGAATATTTGCGTTTTTAAATAAACGCTTTTGAATAACATATTAGATAGTTTATTAAATACTTTATTTAATAAAAAGGTGACAATTTAATATAATTTAATTATGTTCGCGTCGATACGCGTTGTTCTCCTTTTTAAATTTTGCGAGGGTATTTCGGTCATTTTCTACTCGTTTTCGGGTCTCGGGCAAAACTAAAAAGTTGTTCGGAATGTCGTTTTACATCAAATTGATTTAGAGTCCGAGTTGTGACAACGTGATTGAGAGCGGTGCGTTGTTTGATAAGTCACTTATGAATAACATTTTATCTTACTCGTTTTTCAGTCAAAATAAGTTAAAAATAAATTTGCACATGAGAGATATGTAGTAATAAATATAATTTATTATTTAAATATGTTCCGAAAAATTACCGGTTACGCGATAATCGTTTTTATGTGACAATAAAAGATCAAAAGTCAAAAAGTCAAGTCGGACCCGAAAAGTCAAAGGGTAAAATAGTCATTTAAAAATTCTAAAATTGCCAGTTGTTATAGTACCTACCCCTTAAAGAAATCGCGTCCCGAGATTTAATTTGTGTTAACTGATTGCATGACTAAGAAAAGATTTAAGATTTAATAAACTAGTTCTAAACAGGACGCTGATAACATTATTCAGCAAAATTAGATGTTTCGACACTTCTCAATATACCAAAAATTTTGGCTAGGCTTGACCAGGAAATTTAATCCATCAAAATGGGTATCTAAAAAAAAATCATTACAGGTCTTATGACTGATATAAACACGTTATAAGGAAAGTCTCATAATAGGTGAAAACATTGAAGGAGAAAGTGTAGTCGCGTGAGTATGTTTGTATAAGGTTCTAAATGTCCGAGGACGGAGTCTCGTTTCTGATATCTATAATGTTTGATGATTTACATCAAATAAGGCTTATGGATGTAAGTATTCAACTTACTTGGCAGTACTAGGATGTATCGCGACCTAAGTCTTCGTACTAGTGGCCCGAAATGAATAGTTCGACTAGATGTTAAATCAACTATAATGAAGAACATAAAACCAAGTAGTGCATCTCAATGGAGACCTAGAGAAACAAAACATGTGTGTTCGAGTAGTGAACCTAGGATTGTAGAAGCTAGGACTACTAACCACTTAGAACCCAACAAAAATAGGGGATCCAATGTTTCTATTTCTCCATGCTCTTCTAGTGTCCAATGCAGGTCATACAAATCGTACCTTGGTACTTAGATTCAGTCTGTTCTCAACATCTAATCAAAGATAGATAAGGCTTTTGAACAAAGCAGTTCAAAATCTGGGCTTCTTAGTGTTAATGACGTGTTGGAACTTTAACTGTTTAAGCCTTTTGGTTCCTTCATTGTCAAAATTGGACGCTTGAATACAACAGTTCAAGCCTCGGTCCTCATTCTCATATGACATCTGTTCACATCAGTTCTGGCCTCGCTTCTCAATTACATATGGCGTCTATAGACAACGCTTCAAGCCTCGCACTTCATCAATGACTTCTAAGTACTTGTGCTTGGAACTCGGTTTTTTAAAGAAAAGAAAAGTGTACGTTTCAGTGCGCTTTATCTTCAAAAGAAGAGAAATCTTCTTGGTTACGAGCAGTCTTATCAAAAACTTCAATAAGTTATCCTGCTCGTTCAGTCAACAAGTGGATCAACGTACATTAACTTGTATTTTAATTCACTTGTTCATAAAAAATGGCAACAACATATGCAATTTTTTAGGGGGAGAAAAGTGAATAAAATGAGATCAATACGGTTTAACTTAGATAAGATCTTTTCAATATAAGTGTGCTCCCGTCTTTAAATGGTCATATGGTCAATGACTTATGAACAACACGGTTCAAGACGCGAACTTCATCAATTGACTCTTGGATACATCAGTTCAGGACTCGTGTAAAACTTAATTTCTTTAACACCTTATGTTCCACCATCCAAAAAAGAATATGAGATCCTGTTTCAACCATTGTTTGATGAGTACTTCAATATTCCACCACGTGCTGTTTCTCTAGATCCTGTAGTTGTTACTGCTCCAAGAGCTGTTGATCCAGTCGGTTCACCTTCGCCAACTACCATTGATCAAGATGTACCATCTGCTAGTACTTCACCAACAAATCAGGAAATTCAATCTCTAGTCATTCATAGAAGAACAAATTCATAGACATCAAAATGAACAATTTTATTATACACCCCTCCTTCATAATCTTTCTTCAGACTCGAGTTCTGAAGAAACAACTTTACAATTCCATCAAATTTGCATCATCTTAACCAATCGTTTGATACTCTTACTAAGTTGACAAAGAATCACCCATTGGAGAATGTTATTGGCGATCCTTCTCGGCTAGTTTCGACAAGAAGTCAACTACAAGAACATGCCATTTGGTGCTACATTGACGCAAATGACAATCTAATTCCATTCGGTGGGAAACGGTCTGGTTTAGATCTACTATCTCAAAGGAAGAATAATGGTGGTAACTCTTCATGTATCCTATGTAAATAATTAAATCTAAAAACACAAAAAGAGTTTTCATTTTATAAAAACAAAATACAAAAATAGAAAATCAGAAAAACAAAATATAAAATTATAAAATACAAAAATATGTTTTCATGACATTTCTTCTGAATTCGATACAATTTATGACTTTATAAATGTCTATTAACAATGACACGGAGTTGTAAATAAAGTTCGAGCAAAAGTTGTAAAGTGTTTTCAAAACATGTCATATGGCTTACAATTATTTCAGATTGTAACCCGCTTTTCATTTTAAAGGAAAGTTTATCGACAAAAAGATAAGTTTTCTCATAATGGGAAATTCATTTTTCTCGAGTATGAATTACATCATATTCATACAAAGGCTTGTGTATACTTCGCTACACAACCCGTGCTTGCTTAAAATAAGTGTACGTGTCAGTGCACTTATTTGTCAAAATAAGAGAAATCTTATTTTTAGGAAGAATCAGAAGCATAATCAGTGTTCTCAAGAGTTTGAAAAAAAAAGGTTTCAAAAGATAATTTCTATCACTCAAACAACGACTATAGCTCTTTAAATAAAAACAGGTCATTGTTTGAGGGGAGAAGAAGTACTAATAAATAATCTTTTAAAACAATCTTTCAAATCAAGTCACGGAAATTATACCCTGAGAAAAAGTTTTAACTTAACGGATAATAATTTGAGGGGGAGCTAATTTATCTTAGCTCCAAGGGCTTAAGTTTTCATAAGTTAATAACTTTAGGTGTTTAAATATAATTTCAAGGATTGTGACTTAGGATTAAAACTACATGCGATCAAATTTTGCCAATACCATAAGTTCTAAAAGGCTTAAGATTGTTTGGAAATAATTACGTAGTTTTAGGAATCCAAAAAAGGAAGATATGTTTTTGTTTAGATTAATAGTTCCCCAACCAGTTAATCACTAAAGTTAATTTCAAAAGAAGTAGTAAAATTTGATAAAAGAGGTTCACACAGGTATGATGATTCCTTTAGATAGTTAGTATTCTGCAAAAAGAAGTGTGTACATCCGGGACTTAGTTGTCTTTAATGTTATAATTTTGGCTACTTAGAGGGAATAATTATTGACATCCGGGCCTTAGTTGTCTTTGATATTACAATTCACATCATTCTACCCTGAAGAACACTTCGAATCTACCCAAGAAAGGATTGCGGGTTCGGGGGGAGCTAAGAAAGATTCTAAGAGGAGAATGACAAGACTGACCACAGATTGCTGCTTCGAAAAGAGTGACAATGTCTATCGCTCTCGGTTTTGTAAGTTTCAGGTCATGTCTCATAAATCATCTTGTATACATGTAGTGCAACTTCATAAATATAGTGTTCGAGTATAATTTTTCAAGAATTTTTCAATAAGTTCAAAATCCTTCAAAATTGTGTACTCAACACTATATCATTCCCTCAAAATTGAGGGGAGCTAAAGAAATTGTTCCAAGGAAATCATGCTATTAACATTTTTCTCCCCAATATTTTCCAAATCTCAAATAGCCATTTTACTCCGTTGATATCAAAAACATCATATGGTATGCTATTTTTAAGGGGGAGAAAATTAGACTAAAATGTAAAGTGATTAGTAAAGACTCAAGTGTAGACTCCTCTCTCACCATGCTAAACAATTTCGGTTATTGATGCATGTGTTGAGGGGGAGCATTTCTAAAACGTAAAAACTATCGAGGTACAAATGTTTTGATATATATCACAAGTACCTTGATTGAGTTTTTCCAAAATGGTTTTAAACCGATGAGAACAATACCCAAAGATTGACCATGTACTTACTTTTATCAGAGTTATAAGGTGGTTAAGTATAGGTATTTGTTCCCATGATCCAGCCAGAACCAGAGGGATCTACCTAGGGATATTCCATTAGATAAAATAGAAGTCCTTAGGTGTGATACAAAAGAAGTAAAAGTGAGAAAAGGAAAAATGTAGACTAAGACAGAGCTAACACTAGAACAAACCCAACAAGGTGTTAGTGATGAAGTCTTGGTAAGCATTAAAGGAGTTGAAGAATGAAAAAGAAATGACAGGATAAAGGGTGTAAAGAAAGAAGCCCTCCATAACTTAGGCAGAAACCGAGTCAATACATATGCTAGCAGAAACACTAAGCTGTTGTCTAGTATTGAAGATAGTCATCATGGACCCAGTGATGCAATGCATAACCCTTCCTAGCCACTCAAGGTCTATCAAAAGAATCTTGTTTCATTTCTCACGAAGACAAACGCATTTCTATCAACTTTCTCACTCCGAGTTAGTTTATATTGAAAAGGTGGCAATCAGCTCCAGCCGATTACTAAAACCAAAATTGCACTTATTGAGTCTAGATCTAAAAGAGATCAATATAAATCTCATAGGACACAATTCCAAAATACATATGTCATTTCATATACTTTAAACACATGTGAGATACTAAGAGTCCTACGCATTATCCTTGTGATATTTCTAGAACATCAGAGTGATACCTCACAGTATTCACGGTGATGATGGAAATCCTACCAGTGCCAACATCAAACAAGCACTGCGGAAGGTGACTTGTGCGAATATCAATATTGGTTCAGTATATGAATTGACGAATGAATTTGAAAAGAGAAAACTGTTTGGCGTGTTAGAAAACTCTTTACACATTAACACATTAACTGATTTTCTTAAATCAATTTTCAATCTTATGTCCATGGGCAGCCTCACAAGGGTATCTGGACATAGGAAAGATAAACACGAATTGATGACTCAATCGGGAAGATAGTAACTTACCGATTCACTCTTACCGTGTTGCAGCTTTGAGACGCTCTGGTAATAAGAACGGCTAGTGCAGCTGTGAAACCCTGTCAAGGAGATTCTTTTGAATTCTACCTGATCACATGCAGTATTTATACTAATTAACAGGGAACCGAGGTTATTGCAACCCTATTAGATGAAGTAAGAAAGACACTTTTGTCCATATCTATGCTTATTACTAACCTAAACTTGCAGGTTTCCTGATGGTAGTAGTATCTAGTCCATAACGAGTTGAATTCATAACCACATGCTCATACTCAAAGAAGTAAATTTTCAAGTATTCAAGAAAGCTCAAGTTATAAAGTCTTCTGCTACTCTGATAAGCAACATTTTCCTTGAAGACATCAAGTTATCAAGTTAAAGTCTGTTCAAGCAGATTGTTAGCGAGCTTCAAGATAAAACCAAGTATGAGCATGTTGGTCCAAAGTCACAAGAACAAAAGAAGGCAAAGTATTACAAGATAATCAAATGATGATGCAAGATTTATGATCTCAAGAAGTTCGAAATAAAGTAATAAAGGCTCAGGATCACAAAACCATCAAGCATGAAGGAACAAGCTCAAGCATAATGATCAAAGACCACTACATACAGATGCGATACAAAAGATTAACTATTACACAAAAAAGACTCATGATCAAGATAGGAATCTTCAAAGATTAAAGATCAAGGTCACAAGGAGATATCTTTATGATCACCCATTGGGGGGAGATTGTTAGGAATTCAGAAAGTGCTAATCATTTATAAGATCTTAACGATCGCCCCTTAGGGGGAGATTGTTAGAAATACAGTTTCTAGTGAAGTGACGATCATTATTGATCTCACGTGCCTTTGTAATAGTTAGACAATATCATGTAATAGTTAGGAAGCTAATAAGGCTGGGTTATGGAAAGTCCAAGGAAAGCCCGACCTAGCCCATCCATTATAACTATATAAACCCTCTCCACATTTGGAGAGGGTGTTGGTTAAATGCATTTCTCTCATATTCATGTGTATGTTTTTGGTGTATTCTCGCATCCACTTCTCTCTAGCTTTCTTTCTCTAGCTCTTTGTTTGTGAAATCCATTTCCTTCAAGCTAGGAAGGGGGTTTTAAGTAATTTTTGATAGTATAGGGTGTAGTTATGTGTGTATGTAAAAGGTGGTGAAGTGTTGGTTAATTTTGTATATTCATGCATGCAAAACCATGCAAGTTTATATAGTTTACGTAAAAATAATGAAATGAAATGCATATGACATATAAAACATATCCGTAAGTATAATCATATACTTATTATAAGTAGAATAAGCATAGTCTCGAGTTGTTGTATGTTCAAAGATGTTTTTCAGAGTTTTCAGGATCACTTCTCGGTTTTAGGTTATTTCATGAACATATACGTTCAAAAGAAAATAGTTCATGTTTATGGTTAAATATTAACCTAGAAAATATTTAATTGTCACAACATTTCCTTAAGTGAATAAGTACTCCTTTCAAATTGAGTAAGCTTAGACGCTTCCTCTTTGAGTTTCTCGTTTTCAACTATAAGGTTTTGACACGTTGTACACCCGATGTCGATTTATTTGTTTTTCTTTAACCATGACACTTTTTCTTTTAGTTCAAGTATTTCTTTCTCTAACCTATTTCTAATACTCCCTCTGTCCTAAAATGATTATCCTCTTTTGACTTTTTAAAGTCTTTTTTTTGTCCAACTTTGATCTTAAATATTTTTTTTATTTTATATATTACTTGATGCAAAATATATGAATGGATTGATTTTTAAAAGTATTTTCATTTGTATAATTTTCAACAAATACTATATAAGACCAAAAAAATAATAAAGATTGTTGGGAATTAAAGATTCCTTGATAATGTTTGAACTAATGAAACAAGAGGGACTAAATCAACATAATGAAGATTCTACAAAAGATGGAAGATTGTAGAAGATATGGTCAAAAATATGAAGATCAGGATTGATATTCAAATGATTTAGTTTCCTTATAATATTAAATGTGTTGACTAGGAAGGTTGAATACTTATGGAAAGTATTAAACTAAAAAGTATTAAGATATGAAGAGTAGTTACAAGGTTTTATTAGGAAAGCATAATAATACACACATAATGTATAATACTTATATAAAAAAAAGTATTAAAGTGTTGTAACGCTACTTAGGACTCCTTGTACTATAAAAGAGTGTCCTAGGTGTAGAGAAAATACAACAAACTCTCTACACAAACATCATATTTACGTTTTTAAACTCAAAGTACTTGTTATATGCTTCTAGTTGTAACACACCACAACCACTATTAAGAGTGATCATATAATATATTACAAGTTGGCAACGTGTTGGTTTTACTTGTTATTATCCAACTATGTATCACAACGCTAGTTTTTCGCAAAGTTAGGTGATATTCCCAATTAAAGTTTCTACCATAAAGTTTGACTTGAAATTCTACCAATACAACTAATCCTTATATCAGCTAAGGAGTTAAAGATCTATTCAGACGGGATCAACAAGTGGTATCAAAGCTGCATTGAAAGCGCCTTTGAATATAAGAACAACATTTTCTCACACAACAATTGTTTGTCGAAGAAGAGATGGCATAACAGCTCAATTTCTTCAAATGCTAATTCTAAAGTCATACATGTTCTACTGAATGGACAATCATATGCACAACTCAAAATTATATATACTCAAAGGTACAATACAAACGTTGGTGATGCTGAGTATAGAAATTACAAGCCTATAACTCAAGCTTAACAAAAGGAGCGACAGGCCTCAATTAGTTTTGCTCATCAAAAAAATCAACTTTGGTATGAGGAAAAGATTAGATTTATGAAAATTGATTTAGATGACAAAACTGATGTACTCACATACCATAAAAAACTATTAGCAGAACTGTAAAAGAAAAAGAAGAATTAAAACCCAAATTAGAAACAATTAGAAACTTCTTTGAAAGTCATAATACAACTGCTTAACAGTCAATCGAGTGCTAATGATAACGCTATTTTGGGCCGTGATGGTGCAAAAAGAGTCTAAAGTAAGTGAAACAATTACTAGTGTGTCTAAAGTTGAAACAAGTATTTCTAAAACTAGTAATGACAAAGTGGAGATGCCTAAAATTGAAACTGTTAGGATGAGTGAACCCATTATTGAGGAATGGGAATCTGACAGTGAAGATGATGAGATTGTGGTTAAACCTAAGGAAGTTACAAAAACAGTCAAACCTAGCTTGAATCTTTAATGCTAGGGAATGATACTGTTTTAGACAAGCAGAAGAACCCTAGGCACACAACACACAAGAGGTCCCTAGAGGAAATAAAAGAAACTGGAAATGGTATGATTACTCATAAATTAGGTGAAAATTTTGAGTTTTAACAAATAAGGCTTGGCTATGTATGTGGTAGTTTTTGATCACACCTGCATATAACGCTGTAAACACATAAAAGTTTCTGAATCCAAAACAGGTTAAACCAGTGTAGAACAACTCAAAGAGGGTGAATCACCAGAACTTTAGTAGATTCCCCAATTCAAAAAATAACATAGTTCCACAAGCAGTACTAACTAAGTCAGGCCTAGTATCACTTAATACTGCCAAATCAGTTAGTACTGCTCAACCCAAAAAAACAATGAATGGTGCTATGCCAACAACATACTCTTATTATAAAGCATATTCATCTGCTAAAATACCCTTTAACAAGAAAACATCAAATCACAACAGATATTTCAACAAAAGAGTTAACACTGTTAAGAAAGCAGAGGTTAATACTGTTAAGGCCTTAGCTAGCTGGGTTTGGAAACCAAAACATGAAGAATTAGACCATGTTTCCAAATCAAATAGTGCATCAAAGACCTTGACAAGATATGATTATGTTGATGCACTAGGCAGGTTCAAGTCTGTTCTAGCTTGGGACTTCAAAAGACACTAACTTTCTTATTGCAGGGCAATTCATAAAGAAAGTGTGATTGTGAATTACTGTGTTTTGTATTTTCTGTGTTTGTAGACTAACATTGTGCAGGAAAAGAGAAGTGTTAGATGGAATTAATAGTTGAAGTCACAAGGATTTTGTGTTTAAGTTGATTGTTCACTAGAAGCAGCAGGTTTGTTTAGTACCTATCTATTGATTATGCAAGAAGTAAACATGGAGTGGCAGTATGGTTAATGATAATATATGGTGTAATCAGCAAGGGCAACACTAGAAAGTTTATGTCAATGGTGCTGATATGCATTAGTACTGCCAGTTGTTACTTAGTACTGCTAGTACTAGTACATAGGACTTAGTACTACTAGCGTGAGTTTTAAAAAGCAGTTGGTTTTTAATTTGTGTCAATGATGAGGATGCAATTAGGTTTTTTTTACAAACCCTAATTCTGAATCTGTTCACAAAACAAGTTCCTAAAGGGTTTTTCAATATGATCTTTATTGACAAAGACAACACCAGGTTAACCAGCAGATATTGAAAGCAACCAAAGGGTTTATTACATTATTTTTAAGAGTATTAATGACTGTGGATTATAAAACCCTAATTTATTGAAAGAATGTTTGAGGGTTTGTTGTACAAAGTCTGCTGAAAAGACGTGTCACAACAGATTGATGGTTTTCAGTTTGAAGGATTCTGGTTGTTAGGGTTTCACTGAAGCAAGTAGCAACAAGTATCGACAACCTTGAAGGAACAATGATTTTGCTAGGGTATTCACTAAAACAAAAGGTATGATGTGATCTTTGGTGAGTAGCTATAGATATAACACACAGCTTGGGTGTTAGCTGACATGGTTGTTCCTGGTAGTACGGAGGTTTAATGCTGCTCTTTACACAAGTTAGTACTGCAGGTTCACAATAGTACTACTCAAGAATAGCAGTTATACTGCCGCTAGCAGATTGGAGAATCCATAGAAGCATAACAACCAAAGATTCCATGTTTCGAGATATTAAATACTAGCTTGGTTTAAGTAGTATGTGCTGCTAATAGGGTTTTCAAATATAAATTAATGTTCTTACATAAATCTACTTGTTCGAATACAGGTTAGTAACTGAAAAGAATTGGGAGCATGTACTATTGTTATCATTGACTACTATTATTGCCAATAATATAAAAGCTACCAAGACAAAACAAAGAATTTTAGTACTCGCTAAGCACTATGGTACTAGTACCAGGCGACACTTTACACGTCCTGCAAGTTTGTTGCTCCATTTATGGAAGCTTGAACGTTTTAACATGAGTGTGAATAATGATTTGTTATGAAAGGCAAACTGGTTCCGAATCTCAAATGAAAACGAGAGTGAATGGGATGAATTTTTAGTAGATTGCATATCGGAAATTAAAATACAGCTTAGGTAAATAGTTAACATTGTTTGGGGATGAACATACACAATGAATTTAATACGTTCTAGCGCTAGTTCTATCAAGCTCAAAGGAAAGTTTTTTTGCTGTCCATTAATTTTTCGGTTATACTGTGCAAGGTTTCTTACTGTAAATATAATCAAAAAAAAATTGTGACAAATTTGCAACAGTTTAGCAACAGATAAAAAGTGTCACTAAAGCTTTAGGAGAAGGAGAACCAGATTTGTGACACATTAGCGACAGCTTAGTAACACTAAAAAGTGTCGCTAATAGCTGGGATGAAGGAGAATGGCATTGTCTTAACAGAATTATGACAACTTTGTAACAGATTAGCAACAGATCAACGACAAGAAAAAGTGTCACTACTGAATGGGAGGAAGGAGACCAGAGTTAGTAACAGCCTTGTGACAGTTTAGAGACGGTTTAGTGACAGAAAAAGTGTCGCTAAATGATATGGGAGGAAGGAGTCATCAGTTTTTCTGACAGATTAGTGACATTCTTGTGACAAAAAAAGTGTTGCTAATGGTTAAGTTTTTACTACTAGTGGTTTCAATAAGCTACTACTGCTAGTCTAATGCAATTAGTAGTGGGATAAATCGACACACATTCTAAAGATTGGAACAAGGTTTGGGCTTAAAGGATAGACACGCATTGGAGCTTGTATGGAATCAAATTTGGTACGCTACTGGTCATTATCGAACAATGATAAAACCTTAATACCAACGGATGATACACTTTGGCTTCGAACAATGTTTAATTACAAGGGTTCGAGTATGTTAATATTGTTTTTAAAGGTGACTGGTATAGAGTTAAAATGTTTCTCATCTTTGTGCTCCAAGTAGTGCTGCTCGGAAAAAAAAAAATGTTAATACTTGCATCGTGGTTAAAGAACAAAACAATACTTTTTGTATTGATGGCTCTCGATATCAAAGATAAGTATATTACAAGTTGATTGCACGGCATGTTTGGTTGCTTAAGGTTGGTGCTAACTTAAGTACCAAAAATGAATAAGGGCCGTAAATTGTTAGATGGAAAAACTAGGGCCTACATACAACATTAAATGGACGTGAATTGTTCAGAGTATCTATGTTTGGGATTATTTGGATACTTAAACTACTATGTAGACTAAAAAGGGAAAGAAAAAAGTAAACGGGGAGTAATGATTTAAGGTAATTAGGAGAAATTGAATAACTGCTGTTATTCCAGATTCACTTAATGTTTAAATGGCTCGTTTTGTTTAATTCATTGAAGATTAAAAGCCTATATAAAGCTGGTGATTTATTATGGCAAGAGATTATTAGTACTGCTTTTACAAAAACTTAGTACTGCTCAAAGAATTTTAGTACTGCTAGGTGTAAAAAGTAGGTACTACGGTTTAGTTTTTGGATAGATAGTACTGGCTAAGCTTTATTAAATAAAAAAAAAATAAAAATATAGAAGTAATTAATGTATATTAGCCTATAACAGTTAATACTTCAAGCTATCCTATTGCATAATATATTATAATTTTTTTTTTTTTTTTTTATTACTGCCCATAATACTTTAATACTTCAAGCATGTGCGATATCGAATAAAACATACAATTTTTGGTTCTCGAACATAAGTTTTTCTTAGCCTTACCTATGATAGTGGTTTTTGAAAATTGGCAAAGACTTACAAGGATAGGAGAATTTTTACTAGGTGTTGGTTCTCATCTTAACACAACAATGGTAATGCAATTCACCATGACTAACCAACACTAAGACTTTGGCAATTCAGTGAAAACGGCATCTGGTAGAAGACCTCTCAAATTCCGTTTTATTAGCTGATAGTTTCACACGCTAAAAACTAATGGTACTTAATTCACCATTTCTTACGACAAAGAATTGCTAGTCCAAAGCAAACGCTCTTGGGTAATGCATCTTAAATCCGTTGAATGGCTTTATAGTATTGCCAAAACCTATAGTGTTTTCAATCAACCATTTTTATTACAAAGGATCTGGCTATTCCTAGGCAAACGCATAACTCGGTAAAGAATCATCAAAATCCCTTTTATGGCTGGTATTGCTAAATAAGCTATAGGATTTATGTGATATCACCTTCAAAGGAGAGGATAGTTTGAACTTATTGCCTAATGATTCTTTTGTACAAAAATTTTTCTTACCATGGTTCGTTATTAAGAAATTTAAAACCACTCATTACTGATAATGAAGAAAGTTTGGGTAAGGATGCATCCAAATAGGGGAGGAAATGATGAATGCAGATGCAGAGTTTAACCTACATTGACGAACTTCAAATTGAACGCTAGAAACAAGAACAACAAGAGTTCAAACAGCAAAAGGTGGAAGATGATAAAGAAACAGCTTTAGAAGTGAAGAAGTGTTTGGATACATCCTCCTGGTGTTTATGGAGCTTACAGTGAAGAAACTTGATGATTAACAAGTGAATATCAAGTTTAGGGGAGGATTGTTAGGAATCTTTCATTCAAGAAACTTTTTTTTTTTTTTTTTTTTTTTTTTTTTTTTTTTTTGGAAAAAAAATGATACCAAACAAGAGTGAAAAAAAAAATAATAAAGATTGTTGGGAATTAAAGATTCCTTGATAATGTTTGAACTAATGAAACAAGAGGGACTAAATCAACATAATGAAGATTCTACAAAAGATGAAAGATTGTAGAAGATATGAAGATCAGGATTGATATTCAAATGATTTAGTTTTCTTATAATATTAAATGTGTTGACTAGGAAGGTTGAATACTTATAGAAAGTATTAATAAGTATTAAATATGATGAGTAGGTTACAAGGTTTATTAGGAAATCATTAAATGCATTAATGTATAATACTTAGGAAAGTATTAAATGTGTTATAACCTACTAGGACTCCTTGTACTATAAAAGGAGGTCCTAGGGTGTAGAGAAAATACATCAATCTCTACACAATCATCATATACACATTTTAATCATAGTTAGTTATAGCTTCAAGGTTGTAAACCCTATCACTATTAAGAGTGATTGTATTAATATATTGAAGCTGCAACGTTTGGTTACTTGTTATTATTCTTCTTGGTATCACAATCTAGTTTCCGCATAGTTTGTGATATTCCCAATTAAAGTTTCTACCATAGTTGTCTTGAATCTATCCAATACAACTAAACCTTATATCAGCTAAGGAGTTAAAGATCTGTTCAGAACGGGATCAACAAGTGGTATCAAAGCTGGTTGAGAAGCTTTGAATAAGAAGAACACATTTTCTACACACAAGATTTGTTTGTCGAAGAAGAGATGGCCTACAGCTCAAGTTCTTCAAATGCTAATTCTAAGGTACATACTTGTTCTACTGAATGTGAGCAATCATATGCACAACTTAAAAAATTATATGATACTCAAAGGGAACAACTTGGTGATGCTAGTATAGAAATTCAAGCCTATACTCAAGCTTTAAAAAAGGTAGAGGCTCAATTAGTTGCTCATCAGAAAAATCAACTTTGGTATGAGGAAAAGATTAGATTTATGAAAATTGATTTAGATGACAAAACTGATGTACTCACATACCATAAAAAACTATTAGCAGAAGCTGTAAAAGAAAAAGAAGAATTAAAAACCAAATTAGAATCATTTGAAACTTCTTCTAAAAGTCTTAATACACTGCTTAATAGTCAATTGAGTGCTAATGATAAAGCTGGTTTTGGGCATAATGGTGCAAAAGAGTCTAAAGTAAGTGAAACAATTACTAGTGTGTCTAAAGTTGAAACAAGTAATTCTGAAACTAGTAATGATAAAGTGGAAATGCCTAAAATTAAAACTGTTAGGATGAGTGAACCCATCATTGAGGAATGGGAATCTGACAGTGAAGATGATGAGATTGTGGTCAAACCTAAGGAAGTAACAAAAACAGTCAAACCTAGCTTTGAAAAGATTGAATCTGTTAATGCTAGGAATGAAACTGTTAGGCAAGCAGAAAACCCTAGGAAAAACAATAAGAGTCCTAGAGGAAATAAAAGAAACTGGAATGGTATGATGACTCAGAAATTAGGTGAAAATTTTGAGTTTAACAATAAGGCTTGCTATGTATGTGGTAGTTTTGATCACCTGCACTATACCTATAAACACAAGAGAAAGATTAATGATCAAAAACAGGTTAAACCAATGTGGAACAACTCAAAGAGGGTGAATCACCAGAACTTTGGTAGATTTTCTCACCCCAATCTAAAAGGGAATATTGTTCCACAAGCAGTACTAACTAAGTCAGGCCTAATATCACTTAATACTGCCAAATCAGTTAGTACTGCTCAATCCAAAAAAATAATGAATGATGCTATGCCAATAACATACTCTTATTATAAAGCATATTCATCTGTTAAAAGACCCTTTAACAAGAAAACAGTAAATTACAACAGATATTTCAACAAAAGAGTTAATACTATTAAGGGTACAAGGGTTAATACTGATATGCCAAAAGCAGAGGTTAATACTGTTAAGGCCTCAGCTAGCTGGGTTTGGAAACCAAAACATGAAGAATTAGACCATGTTTTCAAATCCAATAGTGCATCAAATACCCTGACAAGATATGATTATGTTGATGCACTAGGCAGGTTCAAGTCTGTTCTGGCTTAGGACTTCAAAAGACACTAACTTTCTTATTGCAGGGTAATTCATAAATAGAGTGTGACTATGTATTACTGTGGTTTGTATTTTTGTGCTTTGTGGACTAACTTTTTGCAGGAAAAGAAAATTGTTGGGAATAAATCTTCATCAAGAGTTAATACTGCCAAGGTATAACTAACAGTACTAATGGAGTTAGTATTGCCAG
>BQNB010009769.1:0-85853 GCA_026074375.1 Tanacetum coccineum
ATGCCTTATGCTGTAAAGGGAAATTGGGGCACTGCTATTAATACCTCAGCAGGTTATAATTGGAGGAACACTAGACCAAACTCTAATTGTAATAGTGGATCCAATTTTGTTCGAACTGTAAATGCTAAAGGTCCATAAGGCAGACCCAAGCCTGAAAAGGCATGGGTCCCTAAGAGAAACTAATTTCTCTTTTATGCAGGATCATCTACTTAAGAACATGGAGGATAGAGGTATATTTGATAGTTGATGCTCAGGGCACATGACTGGTAACAAGGATCACCTGGATGATTTTAAAGAATGCAAAGGGGGATTTGTTACCTTTGGAGGTAGCAAAGGCTACATAACTGGTAAAGAAGATGGTAGCTATTCTCAAAAGGAGACATGTGGTTCTAACTGATTCAGAGGATAAGGATGCTAAAAATTCTTCCAAACAGGGGAGGAATTTACAAGAGGAAGGTTCGGATGAAATGGTTAGGTCTATTTTGAAGGATAAATTAGAGGATTTTGAGACTCCCATTCAAGGCAAAACTTCAAGGGTGGCAGATATTAGTCCTGAAGGATTAGAAGCAGCTAAAACTCTAGCTAAAGTCCTTACTCAAAGAACCAAGACCTACACAAGGAAAGTTAAGACTGGATTGAGGAGGAAATTAGATGCTGGTGAAGTTAATACTGGTGAAGGAATTAATACTAGTTTCACAGATGTTAATACTGCCTTTGAAGAAATTAAGTCTAGAGATGATGAAGTTAATTATGGTGATGAAAGCATAATTCCCTCTCCAAAGAAAGGTCAAAGAGAAGGAAAGGTAGTGCTTGAAGAAAAATATCAGTCTAAAAGGACAAAGAAACAGATAAGAGAAGAGCAGTTTGGCAGAAATAGTAAGACTGCAAGCTCAATAGGAGGCTAAAAATGTAGGAAAAGCTGAACTGCAAAGACAGGATGCATTGATTGAAAAGAGAGTGCAGGATGAGTTAGAACTGTCTGAAACTCAAAAGAATAGGATGGCTCAAGTACAAGAAGCTGCAAAGTACTATACAGAAGAAGATTGAGATTCAGTAAGAGCTAAGCTGGAAGTAAATAGAGATCTGTCCAGCAAAGTGTTATCAATTGATTTCTCTAGTGATGATTTTGCTAAGAAGATGGTGGAGTTAATCAATGAGAAGAAGAGGCTGTACAAAGAATAGAGAGAGAGAGATAGAAGAAACAGACCTATAACTCAAGCTGAGCAATGGGAGTACATGATCAAGTACTTAAAAACCAAGGTAATAACTAGAAAATAGGTCAGCTGAAGAAGTTGAAACCTGATGAGCTGAAGGAAGAGTTTGATAAGTGTATAGAGAAGGTAGAAAATTTATTCCTATGAACTCAGAGCTTAAAGCATCAAAGTTGAAGAGAACATGTATAAATCTTCAAGCAGAGGTGTTTAAAAAACAAAATATTACTGATGTTCCTGATGTTACTAAAAATGAGTCTATAAAGAGAGAAAAGGAATTTAAAGTTCAACAGCTAATTTTGAGATACAATATAAGAAAATCTTTGGCAAGGAAAGGATTGCAGAAGAACAAGTCTGAATCTGCAAGGTCTGATACTAAGGAGGATGTAGAAGCTTACATGGATGAAAGAGTGGATGAACCTTCTTCAGAGGAGTTTCAAATAGGTTCAATCACACAAGGATCAGCACCTCCTGCAAAAATTATTAAGTGGCAAATTCTTAAGACTGGTAAGAAAGGAGCTTATCAAATCATTAGGGAAGATCACACAGATGTAGTATATGTGAATTTTCCAGGTTTATTAAATGATCTTACAAGATATGATCTTAAGGAGTTATACAGACTGATGATGTTGAAGTATGGAGATAGCATGCTTGAAGAAGAATATGAAAGAGTTTTATGGGGGGATTTAAAGACTATGTTTGATCCACCATCTACAGAGGATGCTATTTGGAGTTTAACACATCAACAAAAGGTACTTAGTTGGAGATATTTTCATAGTTGTGTTGTTTATTGTTTAACTTTGAGTGCACAATTTAAAGGCTGAGTGAAAGTCATGTATTCCATTACCATCTAGAGTTTGTCAAGCTATGCTTGAAAAGAGAACTTATAGGAGATAGAAAAGATGAGGTGTGCTATCAACTTTTGAAGTTAATTGAAAGACAAGCTCAACAGCAATAATTTTGGTGTATGTTTGAAAGAATTTTCAGTGCTTTGGTATATGGATTGGAGAGCTGAATGTGTGAAATGGAGTTGAGAAGAATAACACTTGGTGGAGGTGCTTTGCACTAACACAACAAATGGTGTTCAGTTCACCATGCCTAACCAGCATTAAGAACTGACTTGACCACAGGGGTACGGCTTGTGGAAAAGTATTTCTCAAATCCGTTTATATGGTTAACAGCTTGCCAATAAGCTGTATGGTTATCAACTCACCATATCTGTGTTTGTAAAGAGTTGGCTAGCCCACAAGATTATGGCTTGTGGTAAAGGCTGTGGAAAATCCATTTACATGGTTGACAGTTTACCAAAAACTGGATGGTACTCAACTTACCAATGATTCACGTTCAAAAAGTTGAACTGGTTACTAGTCCACCAGGGTGATGCCATGATTCCACCAAAGGATTAGCTAGCCCAAGAGCAAACGGTTACTTGGTAAAGGCTTCATCAAATCCGTTGATAGCTGATGATTTGCTAAAAATCATATGGTAATTCAACTCACCATGTTTCACGTACTAAGAGTTGAAATGGTTATCAATGTACCATGGTTTATAAACCAAACATTGGCTACTCCAGAGTTAATGGCTAACTGGTAAAGAGACATCAAATCCATTTAAATTTTCAATGATTCACCTCTCTCAGGAGTTAACACACCTGGAAGTGATGAGAATAGACTGAAACTTTATGATCTGATGTACATATAGTCAATGTTGCTGCTTATCTGTTGCTGAAATGATCGTATGTTGCTGAAGAGATAGTACATGTAGCTGTGAAGTGTTGGTCATGATGTTTAAAAGATTAGATGCTGCAAATATCAAGTAGTGATGATTTAAAGAGTTGTTGATAGAAATCAAGAAACTGCTTATACAAGACAATCATCATGTTGCAGTTCAAGAATAATTCCAAAGATAATGCTCACAACATCCTCAGGAAGCTCATAATGAAGATACTCAAAGAAACTTGAAGTTCACAAGTGAAGATCAAGTTAGGGGAGGATTGTTAGGAATTATTGTAAACAGACTTAAGTCTGGTAGTTATAGAGTTAAGTCTGGTAAACATAGTTAAGTCTGCCAGTACTAATTTAAGTCTGTTAGTATTGGTCTTGTCTAGTTAAGTCTGTTTATGTAACAGGATAGTTATCTTAGAGATATCTTAGGAAAGGATATGAATTATCCTTTCACATGCTTGTAAAGCCCATTAGGGTTTCCTTACTGTATAAAAGGAACCCTACGGCATAATGTTTTAAAAGATATATATAGAACCCTAATAGAAATCAATAGCAAATAGAAAAGTATTACATTTTGTTCTTCTTAGTACTTGTGTTAAGATTCCGCATTAGCACATAGTATTCATAGTTATTGTCTCTCATATAGTTGATTTGGATTTATTCAAGTTAACTATTGTCTTACAAAAGGCTACACAGTTCCAAGACTTTAGACGTATAATTGCTTTATGTCAAAAGCAATAAAGCAACCCCCTTGGAAAATGTTACTTCTAAAGTTGGTATAGAAGTACATCAACTTTCTTTAAAGGACTTTACCTGGTACTATAAAGCATGTGTACATTAAATGGTAGCTCAACCACCCATCTAATGCTTGACATGTGTATTAGGTTAACTTGTAAACCCTAATCCCTTTGCCTATAAAAGGAAAGGGATTCCTAGAGCAAATGTTATCTCTTCCAATTAATGTGAGACACATTGAATAGTTTATTTATCTCTCAAACAAACTGACTCGTACTACTGAAAGCTAAAGCTTCAGTTTAGTCATAACAAGTTTGTTTTCTTATCTCTTATAACTTTGGTTAGAGAATAAGTTCGAAGGAGAGAACACTCAATTGTCATTCAACCACCTTACTATTCCGCAAGCAAGGTATGTCATAGATTCTTTATTTGATTCTAATAAAAGTCTATACATTGAAAAGTACTTTTGTGTGTTTTAAACTTGTTCTTTTTATTGCTTATATATATTTGTTTAAAACTCACTTCGTTGCTATGGAATGTGATTAAGTCTAAATTGATAAACACTATATCACATTCCAAGGGACCAACAGCACCAACCGGATGGTATCAGATCGAAGAGGCACCACATTGTTCCCTACAGGGAGCTCAAATGTGTTCCTGTAGCCCTCGTAGCTAGGTTTGGAGTAATCTCTAAGAGTATGGATAGGATTTTCATCTCCCATGGAGGTATTTAGGTTTAAGAAAAAGAATCGGTCACCCTGTGTATTTTACCATTTATTCTAGCTCGTAGTTAATAGTTAATCATATGACATACGATAATGGCCCGGGTATAAACCTACACATGTAAGCTTATTTCCTAGGCCATTGGGCCGGTTTGTAAGTTACTATATAAGCATCTTCCATCCCATAGAAGAGGTGGTTAGTCATTTCATAATACAAGTTTCACTTTCTCTTACTAGAACTTTTCTCTCTAGTTTCCATCTCTCTCTAGAATTGGCTATCCCTCTAATCTACCATTGTGTTATGATTTCCAATATCCTATAATTGGTATCAGAGCCCATGGAATGATTAGATCGTATGTATGTCCCTTTTGTTGCTTGGTTTAGATCAAAAGTTGTACTTTTAAGGTTCTTTAGCTAGTTTGTCCTATTTCCTATATTTTGATGTTACTTGTGTTAAAGTTTAGGGTTTTCTAGTTTTTATAGCCTTCTAGTACTTAGTTGTGCAAAAGAATCCAGGAAAAAACGTTCAAAAGGGTGATTTTTAGGTGTTTTTAGGTGAAAAGTTATGTTTTTCATCATGGTAGTTTGGTATTCTGTTCCTTGTTTATCACAGCGGTTTGACAAAGTAAGTACTATAAGGTAGCGGTTTGTCCTATTAGCTCAGTAGTTTGCCTTACTTGGGATAATGGTTTGTCACTTAGTAGCAACGGTTTACAGGTTTGGAAGATTTTTTATTTCTCAAGGCGATTTAGGAAACAAACCTCTGGCAATTTGATTTCTTGGCAGTGGTTTTGGAGTTAGTCTTTATAGTGGTTTACTAGTATTTCTTCGTAGCTGTTTACTAATAGCGGTTTAACTAGGTAGCAGTTTACCATAGTGGTTTGTTTACAGGTTTTGAAGATTTTTACCTTATAGCAGTTTACTAAACGAACCTCTAGTGGTTTGAATTCTAGGCAGCAGTTTGGCTATTATTTCTTTGTAGCGGTATAATAGTAGTGGTTTGGTTTAATTTTCTTCTTGACAGTGGTTTGACCTCCTAGGCAGCGGTTTGAGACACAGGTTTGGACACTTAGACAGTTTTCAAACTTTTAACCTTTAGACTAAACAAATAAAACAACAAAACACTTAACTTAACTTCACCACTTTTAACATACACTCACTAATCATTGAACGATCAACTCATATCATTTCATAATCAATTAACATGGCTAATCTTTATGAAGATATTCAAAGTGTCAGTTCTGATACTCGCCCACCTATGCTTGATAGGTCTGACTTTGAGTCTTGGCAACAACGTATTTATTTGTATTGTAAAGGAAAAGATAACGAGGAGAACATACTTAAGTCGATTGTTGAAGGTCCATTTTAGATGGGAAAGTTTAGAGAAACACTTGCTGAAGGTGCATTGTTAGGAATTATTGATTTGATGAGACAAAATAAAAAAAATGAAACAAGAAGGACACAAACGCAAAGCTGGAATTCTTCAAAAGATAGAAGATTTTGAAGATTCTAAAAGAACTCCTTAAGAAGATAAAAGATATAGAAGATAAAGATAAAAGTTAGGAAGATATTATTTGTTTCCCAATTATATTTGTTCTTATCCTTTGTAAACCTAGATGATCTCTACTATATAAAGAGACATTAGGTCGTGTAGTTTAGCATCCAGAAAAACGTGTGTGTGTACACTGGATCAATGTAGACGTCTAGTTGGTGCATGTAGCCTCAAGGATCTTTGATCCTTGTTATAGGTGGTAACCGTTCTATACTGATCATATAGAATTGGGGCTTGGTGGAAACGTATGGTAATAAAACCTTGTTCAATAACAATTTTCTTCATTATATTCTGCTGCATAATTGTTATCATTGTTATTGTTTATCCTAGATATAAGATCTAAACAATATAAGCTTAAACAATTCTTTAGTTTTCATAATTGGTATCAGAGCCATGTGGCTCATGATATCTAGGATCTACAAGGTTTTTAAAGTCGTGTTCTTGATGAAAAGAAGTAACGAATCTCTGTTTGGTGTATTGGTGATTTTGGTGAAATTTACGATACTTTAAAGTGTCGTCTTTATACTTTAAAAAAGACGACTATGATTATTTCTATTTGAAGTCGAGTTTGGTGAGTATTAGGGTTTATTCACAAAACCCTAAATTCAGTAAATGCAGAAAATGTGGTCTTCAAGGTTTCTTGTATTCTGTTCGTGGACAAAAGAAGACCCATAAGGCTAAAAGGAATACACCAAGGTTGTAGCAGTAGGTAGATGATTTCAAGGATTCAAATTGTTAAGGTGTCTCAACAAGTAATAAAGAAGTAGCAGAATTAAAGTTCTAAAGTCTGCGGAATGTTCGTTGGTATGTTATGATGGAAACCAACAATGGGAGTGATGACGTGCTTCTTTTGTGTTTAATACTTGGAATGAAATGTATGGACTGCTTGGATTAACGCTGTCACTTATAGCAACAGGTTATGGTGAATGAATTATATAATCAAAGCAGGCTGCGAGTGAGTTTGTGTTAATCAAGTAGGTTTATCATTTGGGATTTAAAGTTATGATGGCATTCGATTTATCACAGCGGATTAAAGCGTGGTATGCAAAGAAACATGATATTCATTAGTTTTGCTAGTATATCTTTATTAGTGCTGCCATGTTTACTTAGTACTACTTGTTTTATTTTTTGCTGCGAGTTGTTACATTAGTGATGCTCGTTTTGATTACTTAGTGTTGCCATTGTTATTTACTACTGTTATTGGACTTAAACCATTTGGTGATGCTCGCTGCCAATGCTAATGCTACTGTTCGTATTTATTAATGCTGTCAATGGCAGTTAATACTGCTAGCCTTATAAGAGCAAGTTAGTGCTGCTTGAATTGTTTATGCTGCCATTAATGAAAGGTTTTTGTGTTCGTGTTTTATGGATAAGAAGCAGCAATATTAACATGATTTAAGAAACAAGCAGCAGGTATTACATGTTTTTAGGGTTTCTGGTAAGGTTCTTGATAGTACTGTTGGATTTGTGTTTAAAGGGAACAGTACTAAAAAGTTAATGCTGCCAGTTTAATCCGATATCATATAATGAAGAGAGTTACTACTGCTAGTTACACCCGATATCCGACAACACACACATAGAAGGATCTTAGATAGAACTAACAGTTTTTTTCAAGGTTGTTTGTTTTTGGTGTTTCTGTTTGGTTTGGTTTAAATGTTCTTAAAAGTTTAAAAGGCTTGTATTTATTGTATTAATTGGTTACAAAGAAGGTTAATTATCACCAATTTGAAGTTGAAGTGGAGTTTCACAGGTTTGTGTGCTTATCATATCTTAAAGTAGGTGTTACATTTTTAAGATAACTTGTTCGTTCTTTACAACGGTGAGACAAAGACTTGTCAGAATCTAGCAAAGGTATGTGATTTTTCTTATGGTGCTCAATGCTCACATTTGCTATCACTTTAGTTATGTATCTCATAGAAGATGAAGATTTTGTCAAGAGGTTATGATCTACTTATATTTCATAGATTTATTTATAAGTTTGGAGTCACGTGGATTGCACAAGATATAAGACACAAGTTTGGGTTAATATACTTTTTCATCAAGTTGGTTATACTTAGTTTTTCTTCATCATTAATCATTACATAGAGCTTACAGAATTGAAGATTTAAGAAATGGTTAACATATAGGTTTCAAGGGAAGCTTATTGTTAAAATTTGTTAAGTCTTTACATGCATCATTGAGGTGAAGGTTTTTACTACTGCTAGTTATTATTACTACTGCTAGTGTGAGTTTCTACTACTCAAGTTGAGGAGTTAGAAGGCTTGGATTAGAAGTGTGATATTGGTTTGTAGTGGCCAAGATCAAAGTTGCTTATATTCATATATCCCCTATTGGATTATGACAAAAAGGGGAAGAAATATTAACAGGTTACAACTTATAGATCCTTGATGTGGCATGGTACAAAGGGAAATCTACTTAAGGGGAAGTTTGTTTCATTCAGGGAGATGATTACATCTCAACTTTAGGGGAAGCTTTGGCTTTATGATGAAGTTCGTACACGACTTTGTTTGTTTTGTCATCATCAAATAGGGGAAGATTGTTGGGAATTATTGATTTGATGAGACAAAATAAATAAAAGAATGAAACAAGAAGGACTTAAACGCAAAGCTGGAATTCTTCAAAAGATGGAAGATTTTGAAGATTCTAAAAGATCTCCTTAAGAAGATAAAAGATATAGAAGATAAAGATAAAAGTTAGGAAGATATTATTTGTTTCCTAATTATATTTGTTCTTATCCTTTGTAAACCTAGATGATCTCTACTATATAAAGAGACATTAGGTCGTGTAGTTTAGCATCTAGAAAAATGTGTGTGTGTACACTGGATCAATGTAGACGTCTAGTTGGTGTATGTAACCTCAAGGATCTTTAATCCTTGTTACAGGTGGTAACCGTTCTATACTGATCATATAGAATTGGGGCTTGGTGGAAACGTATGGTAATAAAACCTTGTTCAATAACAATTATCTTCATTATATTCTGCTGCATAATTGTTATCATTGTTAGAGATAGTATGGATGTAGTTCCAAGGGATGACGTTTCTATTGATGTTGAATCTCTGGCCACCAAATATCCAATTGTTGATTGGAAGACACATATTTAAATGAAAATATGTTGTATTATCAAATCATCAGAGCAGATGGAACTTCCAAGAATTACAAGATATTCAGTGAGATGCTTGATGATTTTGACAGACAAGATGTGATAGATCTACATAGGTTGGTAAATGAAAGATATGAGATAACAAGTCCAGAAGGATATGACTTGTTACTTTGGGGAGATCTGAAGACCTTATTTGAGCCTAATAAAGAAGATGAAATATGGAAGAATCAACAGGACTACAACTTGATAAGCTGGAGATTGTTTGACTCATGTAGAGTTCATGTACTGTTGATAAATACTGGAGTTGCTATTTACATGATGATTGAGAAGAAATATCCTCTAACTCAAGAAATGCTTTCAAGGATGCTAAATAGAAGACTAGAGGTTGATTATGAAAGTGAGATGGCATTTGAGATTCTCAGATTTACAAGATCATAACTTTAGAAGTAGAAGAGTGTTTGGATACATCCTCCTAATGATCAAGATGCTGATACTAAAGAAACTTGATGATTAACAAGGTGAATATCAAGTTTAGGGGAGGATTGTTGGGAATTGAAGGCTTCTGAAGTTACTACTGTTAGTTTTGGAAGTTAATACTGCTGGTTCAAGATTGTGCTGCTGTTGAAGTTTAAAGAAAATAGTCTAAGTTATTAGTACTGCTAGCTATAATAGTTAGTGCTGCCAGTACATTGTTAGTACTGCCAGTATAGTTAGTACTGTTAGTTAATACTTAGTGTTGTTAGTCTTGTATAGTTAGTACTGCTATTATGATATGCATGAGTTAAATTAGGAATAGATATGCATTATCATTATACGCGTTTTGTAAGCCCATTAGGGTTTCCTTGGTGTATAAAAGGAACCCTAAGGCATAGATCAACATATATCAGTCTTTCATAGTTTTTCATAGCTTCAAGGTTGTAAACCCTAACACTGTCAAAGAGTGTTCGTATTAATATATTGGAGCTTATTGTTTTGGTTATATTTCTGTGTGTTAAACATTCATTACTGTTATTCTTCTTAGTGGTATAAACTAGATTCCGCATAGTTTATATCATACACTTAAAGTTTCAATCTTAGTGCCTTTGGATTTATCCAAGGATACTAAACCTTACATCAAGCTAAGGAGTTCAAGATATGTTAATTGGGATCAACAAGTTTTTTTTCCTTGGATAAATCCAAAGGCACTAAGATTGAAACTTTGAGTGTATGATATAAACTATGCGGAATCTAGTTTATAAGATTGTAAGGGAAAATATAATGGGGAGAACATACTTAAGTCGATTGATGAAGGTCCATTTTAGATGGGAAAGTTCAGAGAAACACTTGCTAAAGGTGCACTTCATCTAGGTCCAAAACAGGATAGAGTCTTTGTAGACCTTACACCAGAAGAAAAGGATAGGTATAAAGCTAACATTCGTGCAACAAATATCCTACTTCAAGGTTTACCAAAAGACATCTACACACACATCAATCATTACACTGACGCCAAAGACATTTGGGATAATGTGAAGATGCTTCTGGAAGGTTCTGAATTAACAAAAGATAAACGTGAATCACAATTATACGATGAATTTAAACACTTTCGTCAGAACAAAGGAGAAACCATTTACGAATACTATATCAGGTTTACAAATCTCATTAACGACATAAGAAACATTAAGATAACTATGCCCAAAATGTAGCTTAACTCAAAGTTTGTAAACAACATGTTGCCTGAATGGGGTAGATTCGTGACTGTAGTGAAACTGAACAAAGGATTGAAAACATCTAACTATGATCAGTTGTACTCTTACCTAAAGCAACATGAGGCACATGCTAATGAGAACAAGATGATGTTGGATCATTACAATCAACATGCTATTGATCCTCTTGTCCTAATGTCTAATGTTTCACCTCTATAGTACCCTACATAATCATCAACTATTCTACAATCTGCATATGTCCCACCAGTTTCCTATCAACCACAATTTTCATATAACACATAACTTGATTCAGGTCTTACCCTAAGTGATAACTTGATTGAAAACTTAATAAAAACAGTTGCCCTTTTCGCCCAATCCTACAAAACATACCTTTCTCAAACTAACAATCAACTCAGAACTTCATCTAACACAAGGAACCAAGCCACAGTTCAAAATGGCATGGTTGTTATTTAGAATGTTCAGGGTAGATAGAACAGAGTTCAGGGTAACAATGCAAGGGGAGCAGTTGCAGCTGGTAATGGGGGAGTTCAAAACAGAGTTGGCAATGTAAATTCTAGTCAAGCAAGGCCGATTAAGTGTTATAACTGCAATGGAATAGGGAACATAGCAAGAAACTGCACTTAACCAAAGCGACTATAAAATTTAGAATACTTTAAGGAAAAGATGTTGCTGATGCAAGCTCAGGAGAATGGAGTGGTTTTGGATGAAGAACAGTTGCTGTTTATTGCAGGTAGACAAGATAATGCTTTTGATGCTTATGTGGATGAGCCACCGGTACAAGATTTAGCACTCAATGTGGACAATATCTTTCAAGCTGATCAATGTGATGCTTTTAAATCTGATGTTGATGAGGCTCCTACTGCATAGACCATGTTCATGGCAATTCTATCATCAGTATATCCAATTTATGATGAAGCTGGTCTGTCATATGATTCAAACATTCTATCTAAGGTACAAGATCATGATAACTGTCAAGATATTGTTGGTGAGTATCATGAAGTACACGAGATGCAAAAAGATGTACAACCAAACTACGTTGTTGCCTCAGATACTGAATATGATTCCGTATGAACAGTATGTGCAGAACAATGCAGAGTAAGTTGTATAAAGTAATGTATCTTCTATGTAAAATGATGCTTTCATGATGATAATAAATGAAATGCATGAACAACATGCCTAATGTGTTTATGCGAATAAGCAAAACAAAGTAGTTAATGAATCATTAACTGCTGAACTTGCGAGACACAAGGGGCAAGTAGAGCTTTATGAAAAAAGGGCAAGGTTTGAATTGACTGAAAGAGAACAAAAGATTGATGAACAATTAAGAATAATTATCACTGACCGTAACTATAAGGAAGAATCTTTGAAAAAGGAACTTCATTCTGTAAAACTGCAACTTAATTCTACCATTGACCATAAAACCCATAACAAGTATTAAGGAATAAAGAAGTTAACACTTTGAAAAAGGATTTTAAACAGAAATAAAATTATGATACTATTGAAGAGTTATTTTTAGACAATACATGCTTAAAAGAAAAACGTTTTAAAATAAATTATTCAAACAATATCAGTCACTTCAAATATTAATTGTTATAATATTAAACCCAAAGACTTATGATAATGCTGAAAAGAAAATGGTAAGCGATAAGATAAGGCCTATAAAAATCCCTATATACACACCAAAGCAAAGCAAGTTCCGATCGTTGCTCTTCTATAATGGTCATGAAATAGTCAAGACCATTCATGCCCTTGCTGTTTTGCATGACTCAGAGGATACTCTTGATGTAGCTGAGAAAACTAGAATTGGAATGCTTGAGAAAATGAAAGAGCACTTTGTGGGTTGATAGTAAGATTAAGATTGCACCCCCTGACTACTCGAAAGAGAAAATGCTTGCTACATTTCCACCACAGAGACATTTAAACCCCAAACAGATAATATAGTCCTTTTGCATTTTGCAAAAAGTGTACACCGCTAAACCAATTTCAAAAATACGTTGTGAAACCACCTAAGACACTTGCAAGGCGCTTGCCCCAAATTCATCCCAATAAAAAGTCAAGTGAAAATTTAAAAATATACACTTAAATATAACTTTATAAAGGAATTATGACAAAACCTTGTAACAAACAAAGAATTACTCACCCTGAGGTCTCACAGAAGGGGAGAGGTTTTGAACAAACAAAGGAAGTTTACCATACTAGACGGTAAAATTCATTTTTCTTCAAAACGCGTAAAGAACATTTTGAGGGAATCCAAACGGCTCTCACTAAAGAAGTTAAAGAAATGAAATAAATTTTTAAACAAATGGAAGCTGCTGTTGACCAAAATGCTGTAGACAAGAAAAGTGCTGACATTGAGAAGAAAAACCTTCTCATTAAAAATGAAAATCTAATTGCCACTTGTTTTTCAAATGAATTGTTGTATAGTGTCATGAATGATGTGAATACTGTATCTAAATTTTCTGAATTGCATGATGCATACACTGTAGGAACAAGCAAGTTGTTCCATACTTGCAAGTCTGATAATTCTAAAATTAAAACAAAAAAGATTCCAAAAAGATATCATAGGAAATTCTATAAAACATTTTTCCAAACTTGAGGTGGATTACACCAAATTTGAATTGAAGTATCAACATGCTAAAGAGGGTTTTTGGAATATAACACATTCACATACATCCCCAATGCTCCCTAATTTACTCATTTTATTGAAATCAACAAATGAAAAATCTCTTCAAGGAAAGTGACAACCACAGATTGAGACAACTGAAAGTGAAAATCTCTCAAAAGAAGGAGAAACGTGAGTTGGAGGAGCAGATCTTATTCTTGATTTTTAAGGCCTTAGATTCTAAGAACGCAGAATTAACAAAAAAACTCACTGCTCTTCAAGAACAAAATGAGATTTTTAAGGCAAAGAATACAAAAATAAAGCAGCATTACAAGGAATTGTATGATTCTATTAAGATCACACATGGTAAAACTATTGAAAAGACAACTTCTTTGTTAACTAAAATTAAGAATCTAAAGGTTTAGATAAAAGGAAAAATGAAATGCGTCACTATGGATACTGTAAAACCAAAAGTTCTTGCCCCTGGTATGTATGTAATTTATGTTGAACCAATCCACCCTCATAATAGGAACAATAGGTAAGTTCATTTAGATTATCTCAAACACCTTAAGGAAAGTGTTGAAACAATTTGTGAGAATGTAGAAGAGGCTAGATCTAAAAATCCATTAGATATACTTCACTCTGCCTATGTTTACACTAAAAGATCTCAGGAATTGTTAGAATATGTGATTGGCTCTTGCCCGAAGGAATTCAATACAAGAGATAAAAAGGCTGCTATTACCCCTTTAACTAGGAAAAAGCAAGTTACTTTTAATAAAACATGTGAAACTTGAACTAATAACACACAGAAACATGTAAAGCAATAGAAAGTTCAAAAGACTAATGTCCTTGTGATTCTTTCTACAGGAGTAAACAGTTCCACTGAAGCTAGCGGATCAAAGCCTAGTAGAAATACAAAGAAAAATAGGATCTTGCTGGCTCAAAGTGACAATAAGAAGAACGTAGAAGATCACCCTAGGAACAATAAGTCTAGTTTGAAAAAAGTGAATCGTGTTGATTCTAGTATTAGCTCTAAGCATGTTGTAAATTTGAGTTCTAAATCTATATGCAAGACATGTAACAAATGCTTAATTTCTAAAAATCATGATATGTGTGTTGCTAAATATTTAAATTCTCTGAATGCACCTCGAAATGTTAAAAATGTTGTGAGCCAAGTTAAGCAAGTTTGGAAAGCAACAGGAAAACTGTTTACTAATGTTGGTTATTAGTGAAAGCCGACTGGAAGGAAATTTACTTTAGGAGAACAGTACCCTTTAACTAGGTTTACTAAATCCAAAGTAGCGCCTTTACAGCAACCTAAACATGTTAGTTCTAGTGAAATTGTGATAACTAAGAGACTTAATAACACTTCTCAGAAACCAATAACTAGATACCAACGTAGAAACAAACAGGAAAAGGCAACCTCCACTGACATTCCTACTACAGCCGAGACATAGACAATTAATGCCTTTGTGAAATATTCTATTGTTTCTGCTAAACAACAGGACCCAAACAGAAATTGGGGATCCAACATTCCAAACTCTCCATTTTCTTTTGTTTTCAAATGCAGGTCGTACAGATCGTCCTTTGGTATTTGGACTCGGACTGCTCAAAACATATGACGGGGAATCACTCACGGCTTAGGAATTTCATGAAAAAAATCATCGAGACAGTCATATTTGAGAATGATCATTTTGGTGCTATTATGGGTTATGGAGATTATGTGATTAGTGACAGTGTGATCTCTAGGGTATATTATGTGGAAGGACTTGGACACAATCTTTTTTTCTGTAGGACAATTTTGTGATTCAGATCTTGAAGTTGCATTCAGAAAACATTCATGTTATGTTAGAGATGTAAATGGTGTGGAATTACTTAATGGTTCTCATGGTTCCAATCTGTATACTATCTCTGTTGAAGACGTGATGAAGTCCTCTCCAATCTGCTTATTGTCAAAAGCCTCCAAGAACAAATCATGGTTGTTGCATCGTCGGTTAAATCACTTGAACTTTGGTACCATTAATGATCTTGCACGAAAAGATCTAGTAAGAGGCTTACCAATGTTAAAGTTTAAGAAAAATCATCTTTGCTCTGCTTGTCAACTAAGAAAGAGCAAAAAGCATACCTACAAACCCAAATCTGAGAACACCATTATAGAAGTCTTACATACCCTTCATAGGGATTTGTGTGAACCAATAAGAGTGTAGAGTACTAATGGGAAGAAATACATTTTGGTCATCGTGGATGATTATTCAAGATTTACATGGGTTAGGTTTTTGAGATCAAAAGATGAAACTCCAGAGTTTGTCATTAAATTTCTAAAGCAAATACAAGTTGGTCTCAACAAAACTATAAGATACATCTGAACAGATAATGGCACAGAATTTGTTAATCAAGTTCTGACTGAATTCTATGAAAGTGTCGGCATCTTTCACCAAAAATCTGTTTTGCGAACTCCTCAGCAGAACGGCGTTGTCAAAACACGGAATCATACTCTTGTGGAAGCTTCTTGGACAATGCTGATTTTTTCAAATTCTCCAATGTTTCTATGGGCAGAAGATGTTGTTACTGCTTGTTACACCCAAAACAAATCCCTAATTCATACTCGTCATAACAAAAACCATATGAGCTTGTGCATGATAAGAAACCTGATCTTAAATTTCTCTGAGTTTTTGGTGCTCTTTGTTACCCTACAAATGACAACGAAGATCTTAGATTATTGAAAGCAACAGCAGATATAGGGATTTTCGTTGGTTATGCTCCTAATAGGAAGGGTTATAGAATCTACAACAAGAGAACCCGATGAATCATGGAAACAATTCATGTACAATTCGATGTGATGTCTGAGCCAATGGCTCCTATGCACATTAGTTCAGGACCCGAGCCTATTTTGTTGACACCTGGACAAATCAGTTTAGGGCTCGTACCTAATCCGGTCCCTGCAACTCCTTATGTACCCCCAACCAATAAATATTTGGAGATTTTATTTCAACCAATGTTCGATGAGTACCTTGAACCCTTTAGTATTGAAAGACTGTTACCTCTTACTCTTACAGCTCAAGTTCCAGTCATTTTAGCCGGTACACCTTCTTCTACAACAATTGATCAAGATGCACTGTCAACAAGTTATTCACCGTTATCCTCAAAAGTACAAGCTCCTATCTCATATCAAGGTGTTGTAGCTGGACCTACTTTCGAAGACAATCCTTTTTCTCAAGCTGACAACAATCCCTTTGTAAACGTGTTTGCTCCAGAACCTAGTTCTGAAGAGTCATCCTCAGGGGATGTTAGTACAGCTAAATCCAACCAAATTATTCAACCACATGATCATCTCTGAAAATAGGCAAAGAATCACCTAATTGATAATGTAATTGGTAATCCTTCTCGTTTGGTATCTACCAAAAAATAGTTAGCTACCTATGCCTTGTGGTGCTTTTACAATTTTGTACTTTTAAAAGGTAAACCCAAGAATTTCAAGACTACCTTGACTAAAGATTGTTGGTTCCAAGCTATGCAAGACAAAATTCATGAATTTGATCGACTTCAAGTATGGTAATTGGTACCATGACCAGACTATGTAATGATAATCACTCTCAAGTGGATTTACAAAGTCAAGCTTATTGATTATGATGATGTTCTGAAAAATAGGCACGGTTAGTAGCCAAGGGATATCGTCAAGGGGACTGCATCGATTTTGAGGAATCATTCGCACCGATTGCACGGATAGAGGCTATCAAAATCTTCATAGCTAATGCTGCCAGCAAGAACATAAATATCTACTAGATGGATGTCAAGATTGCTTTTCTGAATGACGAGCTGAAGGAAGAAGTCTACGTCAGTCAACCAGAGGGTTTCGTTGATCCAAATCATCCTACTCACGTCTATCATTTGAATAAGGCTCTTTATGGCTTAAAGCAGGCTCCACGGGCGTGGTATGACACCTTATTAAGGTTTC
Source organism: Tanacetum coccineum (assembly GCA_026074375.1). Taxonomy (NCBI): domain Eukaryota; kingdom Viridiplantae; phylum Streptophyta; class Magnoliopsida; order Asterales; family Asteraceae; genus Tanacetum; species Tanacetum coccineum. The sequence continues at coordinate 17,305 of BQNB010009769.1, forward strand.
TTCTAGAAAACAAGTTCTCCAAGGGTCTAGTTGATCCTACATTATTCACCCACAAAACAGGCAAACATATTCTTCTCATTTAAATTTACGTAGATGATATTATATTTGCCTCAACTGATCCTAATGCTTGTGACATATTTTCAAAATAGATGAGTTCAAAATTTTAGATGTCAATGATGGGACAAATGTTGCTTTTCTTAGGATTACAAGTTTCTCAAAGTCTCGAAGGCATCTTTATTAATCAATCAAAATATGCTCTCGAAACTTTATATAAATATGGAATGGATCTTTGTGAACCTGTAGATACACTAATGGTAGATCGATCTAAACTAGATGAGGACCCCTTAGGGATTCCAGTTGACCAAGATCGGTTTAGAAGTATGGTCGACTCCCTAATGTACCTCACTGCCAGTAGACCAAACCTTGTATTTGCCATATGTATGTGTGCTACGTATCAGGCTAAGCCTACCTAAAAGTACCTTGAAGCAATTAAGCAGGTCTTTCGGTATCTTAGAGGAACCATTAACAGGGGACTTTGGTATCCGATATGGCACTAAAGGCCTATGCAGATGCAGATCATGCAGGTTGTTAAGATACACGCAGAAGTACGTCCAGAAGTGCTTAGTTTTTAGGAGACAAGTTAGTGAGCTAGTCATTAAAAAAGTAGAAAAGCACTGCTATCTCAACAAAAAAGGCTGAATACATTGCCATGTCTGGATGTTGTGCTCAAATCCTTTAGATGCGATCACAACTAAAGGACTACGGCTTTGCATTCAATAATATACCTTTGTACTGTGATAACAGAAGTGCAATTGCTCTCCGCTACATTAATATCCAACACTCCCAGTCTAAGCACATCGACATACGTCACCATTTCATAAGAGAGCAAGTTGAGAACAGGGTGGTTGAACTTTACTTTGTGATAACGGATTATCATCTTGCGGACATATTCACAAAAGCATTACCAAGAGAGCACTTTTAATTTCTACTCTCGCGACTTGAAATGAAGAGTATGACTCTAAAAACTCTCAAACGTCTTCAAGAAGAAAAGGACGAGTAAAGGATGGTCTTCATGTATCCTATGTAAATAGTTAAAACCAAAAAACAAAATACAAAAATATAAAACCAACAAAAACCATAAAAATCAGAAAATCAAAAATACCAAAAATATTTTTCAAGACATGTCTTCTGTAAATCGATAATATTTACAGACCTAGAAATGTCATTCAATAAAGACACTGGTCTTTAAATCAAGTTCGAGCAGAAGTTCAAACTTTTCAAATAGGTATTTATGGCTTACAGTTATTTCAGACTGCAACCCGCTTTTAAATCTGAGGAAAGCATGTCGTCAAAAAGACAGTTGTTCCTGACAACGGGTAATTAATTTTTCTTGGGCATGGATTACTTTATATCTATGCATCAAAGGAGTAATGTATGTTTTGGTGCATTATTTCTTCATACAGAAGAGAAGTCTTCTTTTTAACCAAATAATTTTTCTTCATTGATTCTTCAAAAATTATTTTTGTTAAACATGATAGAAAAAGTGTTGTTGAAAATTAATCAGTTTGTGCTTTTACAATAAAATTTTCAACTCAAACAACGACTACAACTCTTTAAATAGAAAACAGGTCATTGTTTGAGGGGGAGAGTGATTTCAAATTTATGTCATCAAACGGGTTTCTAAAACATCACACAATTAACATAAAAGGTTGTTTGTATTTGAAAGGGGTTATAATTTGAGGGGGAGTTAATTAATTTTAACTCAAAGAGCCAAAGCTGTCAATAGTTAGAAAGTATAGGGACTTATGTGCAACTTGCAACTTATTTCCTAGCTTTATTAAACTACAAGGACTAATTATGTCAATCCCCAAACTACTATAACCTTAGAAATACTAAGAATTGAAATTAAAAGAAGAAAGAAAACCCAAGGACTAATTCTGCTAAATTTAAAACTAGTGATATATATGGAAGCAGTTTGCACAAATCCAGTCAAACCTCTACATATTCAGTCAAACTATAAAATACACACACACCTACGCAAACCGTCATCTCGAATTGCCACACTCCATTTCTTGATTTCCTGTGAATTTCTTGCTAAGGTATTACTTAAACTTTGTTATATATCATTAGATCTATCCTTAGATTAAAGGAATCATTACAAAACACACTAAATCTTTGTTAATCTCTAGAAACGAGTCCTAGGGTTTTCAAAATTTAAAAAGTGTTTGGAAATGTTAATTGATTGGTGGGATAGATGCGGTTAGAATCACTATTCACTCATTTATAACTTGTTTAGATTATCTATAACTCATTAGTGTGCTAAGATTGATCTCTTACTCGTTTTTGATCGAATACATATTGTAGTGTAATGAGTTAAGTTTTTGTTGTTGAGATTTGATCATTAGGGTTGGATGATGACGTTTTACTATTTATTTGAAATCTCCAATCACTTGTATGCATGAATTGTTGATTTTCGAGTGTAGTTTGACTTTAGATAGTCAAAACTAGTTTGTTGTTGTAAAATGTTTCAGTATAGTTGCGTGTTGCCTTGTAATCATTGTTTGTGTATCTTTACATGTATGCACATCCCTCTTATGGTTTTAAAGGGTTTTGAGGCTTAAAGGTAGCTTAAGGCTCAATCTGATGGAATGAGAAGCATTAGGATTACTTAAAATGCATGCTAGTAGATTAAAATGAGTCTAGGATGCCTTGGATTGTGTTTGATTAGCCAAAATTAATAGAATATTAACTTTAAGTTAGTTGTTCATCATAGCGGTTTGTGTTTCTAGTTTAGATTCTAAGCAGCGGTTTCCTCTTGATATTTATGCTAGCGGTTTGCCATCGTCACTATAGTTAGCGGTTTGCATGTATCTCTAGGTAGCGGTTTGATTATATATGAATATTTTAATAATTTAGAGAAACCATCGTATGCTTTTTAGCATGGCAGTGGTTTGTTCGAAATATAATTTTATTATTAAAATAATTAAACCTCTAATTCAGATTTTTCTAAAATGACAACGATTTGATTAGAATGAATAAAATATTCATAGTGGTTTGGTCGAGGCAATTTGATTAAAAATTAAAAAATTATTTTATTTATGGCGGTTTAATGTTTTGCCACACAGCGGTTTACTCAAACCACTATGTGGCGGTTTGGTAACCTGCTACATGGCGGTTTACCTAAACCACCATATGGCGGTTTGGTAAACTGCTAGGCAGCGGTTCAGGCCAAACTTCTATGACTTATCCCATTAAGCTCATTAAGCCAAATAACCTCTACAGGCCCTATCCAAAGGCCCAATTATCTAGTTAACTCCCATCTAGGCTCAGTTAACTTGTAATTAAGCTTGTCGGATAATTCCTGGACCTTTGACCAAGGTTGACTTGTTTGATTAATCCGTGACTCAATGTGTAGTATTTCATCAAACCAGATTTAATCAAAACTTAATCAAACATGGTATGGCAAGTCAAACAAAAGGCTAAATGATATGTGTTTAATCACATGTCACTTTTCTTTATAAAAACGAGCTTAAATGACCAAAAATACATGAAAAATACATTGTATATGTGTGTTTTGTTGATTGTATTATGCAGGTAACAGATATCCACAAAAAGGACAAAAACAAATCCAAAACAAACAAAACCAAGCACGAGATTAGAATAGCGTGAGAAAACGAAGCCGAGGACGTTTTTCATCTTTAATGGGCCAACCCGTACCCGTTTTATTGGGCCGGGTCAACCCATTAATGCTTATACCATACCAAGCCTAATATGAAAATCCAAATTATAAGTTCATAATCCAAAACTAATAAATCCTTAGTCCAGTCCAAATAAACCAAGCCCAAGTTATAAACAAAGCCTAATCCATTCTTGGATCCAAGTCAAACATATAAACACGGGTCAAAATTTAATGTTCACCATCTTTCCCCTATTTTTTACAACTGCAACAAGTATTAACATGATAAAATCCACACACTCCCCATACACATTCCTCCCTTCTAGAAGACAACGTGGCACCCCTGACATCACAGCAGGCCACATTAGCAATCCCAAGCAATCCCATTAGCTGTTGATGCGTGGAGGATGATTCAAGGGTGTAAAACAATGGATGGAAGTTTGTTATTAACTAAGGGCTTGGATTAGAAGATTGGGGATGCTCCTCATGGCCTAGAAGCTTCTCTAAACTACAATAAATAATGGCAAGAATTAACATAGTAGGGCATGTAGTGTAGGATTAGGAGTAGGTTATATTATCTTTACTTTCATTTTTTATTGCTTATTGTATTTCAAATCAGCTTTGTATTCGTTTTAAGTGATCAATGAAAGTTTATTTTGTTTTACATTATTTTCTAAATTAAGCTTTTCTTTTTATGCAATTTACTCAAATGTTGAAATAAGCAATTAGATGTTATAAGCTACTTCTGTTCATCTTAATGTTCTCTTAAACTCAATTAAGCTTTTATAAGCTTAGTTGAGCTTATGATCAGTTTTGTCAAGCAATTGTTAGGTTTAGAGCTTAAAATGGATGATAAGCCAGAAATGGATGGGCTTATGGGACCATACCAGCTTATGAAAATAAGCTGGAGCTTGTAGATTAAGCTTTAAAGAGGATTATAAGTCCTTGTTTAAGCAAAGGAACATGTATGTTTCTAATTTCATTTTCTAGCTCAACTTCCTTTACAGCTTATTAAACTGCTTATTTATGCTTATTGATGTTACTTATTTGTTTATCATGTCTTCAAATAGCTTTTAATGTCTAGTTTGTAGTTTAGATTTAGCTTGTTTGGAGTTTTATTAGAATATGTCCTATTTTAAGTCATATTAGCTTATTAGTGTAGCTTATTATCTAGAGCTTATCCTCCTTATGTTTCTACTTACTTGTCCTTAAGTCTCATAGTGCTTAATCTGTTTTAGCAATTGGAAGCTTAATGAGGTCTGCTTTTGTTTATAATTGGGTTTTTAGTTTTTAAAGGGGTGTTTAGGTTTAGAGAATTTAGCATGTTCAAATTAAGTTCAAACCATTTTAGTGCTTAAATCAGTTTGCATAAGCTCTAATTAGGACTTACAATTAGTTTTCTCAAGCTTAGATTAAGTTTTATTGAGTTTTAAAGTTTGTTTTATCAAAATCTAAAGTCTGCTAGTCTAAAATTGGTTTAAACTGCTTAATAGTTTAGCTTCTTAGAAATCTATTAGAGATGTGGATTTTGTGTTCAAAACTAGTTTCTAGTGCATCAATAAGGATCTGTTTTAAGTTCTTAGTCTTTGGTTTAACCTTTTAAGTAATTTAGAACAAAACCGTCAAGTTTCATAGTTTGTTCTAAAAGGATACAAATTACAGATCAAAATGTGGTTAAAATATAGCTTAACTTAGTTTAATTTTGATTATTTTTAGCTTATTGAAGTAAGTTCTTAATATGTTTCAAGTTTTTAAGTGTGTCAAATTAGTTTTTGAGTCTTAAATCTCATCTGCAAGTAGACAATTTCTCATAAAAAGTACAAAAAAATTAGTAATTTGTCATTTTCATTTTCACTTTTCTAGCTTATTTCTTTAGATAATTTTCCTAATTCCTGCTTATTTGTGTTCTTTGAGTCTTAATCTTTATCTGTTTTTTAGTTTTTAGCTTTTTCTAATTGCTTATTAGTCTTAAATCTTAGCTTAAGTTTTGGTAAAAGTCCTTAAAACCTCCTTTTGTGTCTACTTTCTTAATCTTTTTATCTGCTTTCCAGCTTATTTTGTTTGCTTAATTCAATTCTTTAGTGCTTATTTGGTCTAGGTATAGGTCTGTTTTCAGCTTATTGGTTTTACATTTGCTTTCTGAGTCCTAAAATCCAAACAATTTAGGCTTAATATCAAAACCGTTTTATTAAGCAATCTGTCACCTTTGATTAATCTTTTTCTAGCTTATAATTAAGTTTTGGATTTAAGTCATTTTATTAAATTTTCTTATTATTGCTTATTCTTTAGCTTTTTCAAAAAGAAAAATAAAAAAAATGATTTGCAAAAAGGGACAGTCACAGGACTCGAACCTGTGACCTCCCTCACATAACACACATGTCTTACTAACTTCGCCCTTGGGTCTTTTTCATTCATCTCTTATTTCATTTATTTCTTAAACATTGTTTAGGTTTTAGCTTATCAGCTTATTTGAATTTTTACAGCTTATTGGTTTTAGTTTTTTGTCTCATTTTTCTTTGTAAACCTCTAAAATAGTGTCTAGTATTTTTATAAATTTTCTAAAATTTTTATAATTATGTTTAGTTTTTTTAGTTTAATTTTTAGTCTAATTTAGTTTTAAAAATAGTTTTAAATAGTTTAAAAATATAAAAAAATATTTTATGTCTTTTAAAAATTAGTTTAAGTCATTTATTTTAAGAAATTTATATTTTGAGTTTTTAGAGTTTTAATTTGTCATTTTTAGTTAATTAGTTAGTAAATTTTAGTTATTAATTAGTTTTTAAATGTCGTTAGATTTTTAAATTGCCTTAATTCCTAGATTAGTGATCCTTTATGTGCTTTCCCTTTGCGTCATTAGATTTAGAATTCAAAATCCAAATTATCGAATATTCAAGCACGCAATCACGAACCGGAACATGATTTTCAATATTCACGATTCGTTGGGAAAACGACTCCGGAACGATTTGAACTTTATCCTTTCCTAAGGGTAATTTTCTCATCAAATACTTTTTGGAAATATATTTTATTAGTAATTAGCTTATTACTCTTTCACAAGAGTGATTTGTCCTAGTTGCTTATATTATATATATATACTATAATTGATTAATCAATTTTTTGCGCCGCTGCCAGGGAGGTGTGTTACGATTATCGCGTTGAGGTTTGAAGATTAGTGCATTGAAGACCCTTCCCCGTGAAGTTATCTTTTTTTGTAAACATATATATTTTACAAATTTTTATTATTTTTCATTTTCTTTTATATAAAATTATAAAATACAAAAATATTTTATTTTTTTCTCGATTTATTTTTGAGGATAGCCCTCACATAACTTAAGGTACGAAACCGGGTCATATAAATATGCCTTGTCAGAATTACATGTTGATTGATGACATTGAAAACGACATCATGGACCCAGTGATGCAATGCACAAACTTCCCAAGCATTCGGTTTCTCTAAAATAAACTTTTCTCATTTGTTACGAAGATTACACGACTTCCTATTGACTTTCTCACTCGAGTTGTTAAATATTGTATAGGTGGCAGTTGCTAAGACTCAATTACTAAAAACTAAAACGCACTAATCGAGTCTAGAGCCAAGAGATCATCAAATAAATCTCATTAGGACATATTCCATGACAAACACTTATTGAACATCATTAAGTTCACAAGCTATTGACAAGAGTCCTACGCATTATCCTTGTGATTCTGCCAGAACATTCAGAGTGATACTCTTTAGTATTCACAATGACGAATGGAAATCCTTCCAGTGTCATCATCAAACAGCACTGCGGTAGGTGACTTGTAAGATTCTATATGAATCAAGCTTGTGATACCTGGATATCGATAAAGGTCCAGTAAATGAATTGACAACATAATCAGAAAGATAGTAACTATCTGATTCACTCTTACCGTGTTGTCTGCTTTAAGACGTTCCTGTAATGAGAACTAGCAAGCATGGCAAATCTAATACATCTGTGTTAGAAGATCCTACGCTTTGAGCTGGAAACCTTGTCAAGGAGATTCTTTGAATCTACCTGATCACAGGTACAATATTTATACTGTAATGATGCATAGATATAAAGTAATCCATGCCCAAGAAAAATTAATTACCCGTTGTCAGGAACAACTGTCTTTTTGACGACATGCTTTCCTCAGATTTAAAAGCGGGTTGCAATCTGAAATAACTGCAAGCCATAAATACCTGTTTGAAGAGTTTGAACTTCTACTCGAACTTGATTTAAAGACCAGTGTCTTTATTGAATGACATTTCTAGGTCTGTAAATATTATCGATTTACAGAAGACATGTCTTGAAAAATATTTTTGGTATTTTTGATTTTCTGATTTTTATGGTTTTTGTTGGTTTTATATTTTTGTATTTTGTTTTTTGGTTTTAACTATTTACATAGGATACATGAAGACCATCCTTTACTTGTCCTTTTCTTCTTGAAGACGTTTGAGAGTTTCCGGAGTCATACTCTTCATTTTAAGTCGCGAGAGTAGAAATTAAAAGCGTTCTCTTGGTAATGCTTTTGTGAATATGTCCGCAAGATAATAATCTGTTGTCACAAAGTAAAGTTCAACCACCCCATTCTCAACTTTCTCTGTTATGAAATGGTGACGTATGTCAATGTGCTTGGACCGGGAGTGCTGGATATTGTTGTAGCAGATAGCAATTGCACTTCTGTTATCAAAGTACGAAGGTATATTATTGAATGCAAAGCCGTAGTCCTTTAGTTGTGATCGCATCCAAAGGATTTGAGCACAACATCCAGACATGGCAATGTATTCAGCTTTTTTTGTTGAGATAGCAGTGCTTTTCTACTTTTTCAATGACCAACTCACTAACTTGTCTCCTAAAAACTAAGCACTTCCAGACGTACTTCTGCGTGTATCTTGATAACCTGCATGATCTGCATCTACATAGGCCTTTATTGCCATATCAGTGTCTTTCGAATACCAAAGTCCCAGTTAATGGTTCCTCTAAGATACCAAAAGACCCGCTTAATAGCTTCAAGATACTTTTGGGTAGGCTTAGCCTGATACCTACCACACATACATATGGCAAATACAAGGTCTGGTCTACTGGCAGTGAGGTACATTAGGGAGCCGACCATACTTCTAAACCGAGCATGGTCAACTGGAATCCCTAAGGGGTCCTCATCTAGTTTGGATCGATCTACCATTGGTGTATCTATAGGTTCACAAAGATCCATTCCATATTTATATAAAGTTTCGAGAGCATATTTTGATTGATTAATAAAGATGCCTTCGAGACTTTGAGAAACTTGTAATCCTAAGAAAAATGACATTTGTCCCATCATTGACATCTGACATTTTGAACTCATCTATTTTGAAAATATGTCACAAGCATTAGGATCAGTTGAGGCAAATATAATATCATCTACGTAAATTTAAATGAGAAGAATATGTTTGCCTGTTTTTTGGGTGAATAATGTAGGATCAACTACACCCTTGAAGAACTTGTTTTCTAGAAGAAACCTTAATAAGGTGTCATACCACACCCGTGGAGCCTGCTTTAAGCCATAAAGAGCCTTTTTTAGATGATAGACATGAGTAGGATGATCTGGATCAACGAAACCCTCTGGTTGACTGACGTAGACTTCTTCCTTCAGCTTGTCATTTAGAAAAGCAGTCTTGACATCCATCTGGTAGATATTTATGTTCTTGATGGCAGCATTAGCTATGAATATTTTGATAGCCTCTATCTGTGCAATCGGTGCGAATGATTCCTCAAAATCAATGCCGTCCTCTTGACGATATCCCTTGGCTACTAACTGTGCCTATTTTTCAGAACATCACCATAATCAATAAGCTTGACTTTGTAAATCCACTTGAGAGCGATTATCATTACACAGTCTGGTCATGGTACCAATTCCTATACTTGAAGTCGATCAAATTCATGAATTTTGTCTTGCATAGCTTGGAACCAACAATCTTTAGTCATGATAGTCTTGAAATTCTTGGGTTTGACTTTTAAAAGTACAAAATTGTAAAAGCACCACAAGGCATAGGTAGCTAACTATTTTTTAGTGGATACCAGACGAGAAGGATTACCAATTACATTATCAATCGGGTGATCCTTTGCCCATTTTTAGAGATGATCATGTGGTTGAATAATTTGGTTGGATTCAGCTGTACTAACATCCCCCGAGGATGACTCTTCAGAACTAGGTTCTAGAGCAAACACGTTTACAAAGGGATTATTGTTAGCTTGAGAAAAAGGATTATCTTCAAAAGTAGGTCCAGCTACAACACCTTGATATGAGATAGGAGCTTGTACTTTTGAGGATAATGGTGAATAACTTGTTGATGGTGCATCTTGATCAATTGTTGTAGAAGAAGGTGTACCGACTGAAATGACTGGAACTTGAGCTGCAAGAGTAAGAGGTAACGGTCTTTCAATACTAAGGGGTTTAAGGTACTCATCAAACATTGGTTGAAATAAAATCTCCAGATCTCTATTGGTTTGGGGTACATAAGGAGTTGCAGGGACCGGATTAGGTACGAGCCCTAAATTGATTTGTCCAGGCGTCAATAAAATAGGCTCGGGTCCTGAACTAATGTGCATAGGAGCCGTTGGCTTAGACAACAAATCAAATTGTACATGAATTGTTTCCATGATTCATCGGGTTCTCTTGTTGTAGATTCTATAACCCTTCCTATTAGGAGCATAACCAAAGAAAATCCCAATATTTGTTGTTGCTTTCAATTTTCTAAGAACTTTGTTGTCATTTGTAGAGTAACAAAGAGCACCAAAAACTCAGAGAAATTTAAGATCTGGTTTCTTATCATGCACAAGATCATATGGTTTTTGTTATGATGAGTATGAATTAGGGATTTGTTTTGGGTGTAACAAGCAGTAGCAACATCTTCTGCCCATAGAAACATCAGAGAATTTGAAAATATCAACATTGTCCAAGCAGCTTCCACAAGAGTATGATTCCGTGTTTCGACAACGCCGTTCTGCTGAGGAGTTTGCAAAACAAATTTTTGGTGAAAGATGCCGACACTTTCATAGAATTCAGTCAGAACTTGATTAACAAATTCTATGTCGTTATCTGTTCGGATGTATCTTATAGTTTTGTTAAGACCAACTTGTATTTGCTTTATAAATTTAATGACAAACTCTGGAGATTCATCTTTTGATCTCAAAAACTTAACTCATGTAAATCTTGAATAATCATCCACGATGACCAAAATGTATTTCTTCCCATTAGTACTCTACACTCTCATTGGTCCACACAAATCCATATGAAGGGTATGTAAGACTTCTATAATGTTGTTCTCAGATTTGGGTTTGTGGGTATGCTTCTTGCTCTTTCTTAGTTGACAAGCAAAGCAAAGATGATTTTTCTTAAACTTCAACATTGGTAAGCCTCTTACCAGATCTTTTCATGCAAGATCATTAATGGTACCGAAGTTCAAATGATTTAACCGACGATGCAACAACCATGATTTGTTCTTGGAGGCTTTTGACAATAAGCAAATTGGAGAGGACTTTATCATGTCTTTAACAGAGATAGTATACAGATTGGAACCATGAGAACCTTTAAGTAATTCCACACCATCTACATCTCTAACATAACATAAATGTTTTCTGAATGCAACTTCAAGATCCGAATCACAAAATTGTCCTATAGAAAAAAGATTGTGTCCAAGTCCTTCCACATAATATACCCTAGAGATCACACTGTCACCAATCACATAATCTCCATAACCCATAATAACACCAAAATTATCATTCCTAAATTTGACTGTCTCGATGATTTTTTTCACGAAATTCCTAAGCCGTGAGCGATTCCCCATCATATTTTTTGAGCAGCCCAAGTCCAAATACCAAAGGACGATCTGTACGACCTGTATTTGAAAACAGAAGAAAATGGAGAGTTCAGAATGTTAGATCCCCAATTTCTATTTGGGTCCTGTTGGTTAGTAGAAACAGTAGAATATTTCACAAAGGCATTAATTGTTTATGTCTCAGCTGTAGTGGGAATGTCAGTGGAGGTTGCCTTTTCCTGTTTGTTTCTACGTTGGTATCTAGTTAATGGTTTCTGAGAAGTGTTATTAAGCCTCTCAGTTATCATAATTTCCCTAGAACTAACATGTTTAGGTTGCTTTAAAGGCACTACTTTGGATTTAGTAAACCTAGTTAAGGGGTACTGTTCTCCTAAAGTAAATTTCCTTCCAGTAGGCTTTCACTAATAACCAACATTAGTAAACAGTTTTCCTGTTGCTTTCCAAACTTGCTTAACTTGGCTCATAACATTTTTAACATTTCGAGGTGCATTAAGAGAATTCAAATATTTAGCAACACACATATCATAATTTTCAGAAATTAAGCATTTGTTACATGTCTTGCATACAGATTTAGAACTCGAATTAATTACAACATGCTTAGAGCTAATACTAGAATCAACACGATTCACTTTTTTCAAACTAGACTTATTGTTCCTAGGGTGATCTTCTAAGTTCTTCTTATTGTCACTTTTAGCTAGCAAGATCCTATTTTTCTTTGTATTTCTCCTAGGCTTTGATCTGTTAGCTTCAGTGGAACTGTTTACTCCTGTAGAAGGAATCATAAGGACATTAGTCTTTTGAACTTTCTATTGCTTTACATGTTTTTGTGTGTTATTAGTTTAAGTTTCACATGTTTTATTAAAAGTAACTTGCTTTTTCCTAGTTAAAGGGGTAATAGCAGCCTTTTTATCTCTTGTATTGAATTCCTTCAGGCAAGAGCCAATCACATATTCTAACAATTCCTAAGATCTTTTAGTGTAAACATAGGCAGAGTGAAGTATATCTAATGGATTTTCAGATCTAGCCTCTTCTACAATCTCACAAAGTGTTTCAACACTTTCCTTAAGGTGTTTGAGATAATCTAAATAAACTTACCTATTGTTCCTATTGTGAGGGGGGATTGGTTCAACATAAATTACATACATACCAGGGGCAAGAACTTTTGGTTTCACAGTATCCATAGTGATGCATTTCATTTTTCCTTTTATCCGAGCCTTTAGATTCTCAATTTTAGTTAACAAAGAAGTTGTCTTTTCAATAGTTTTACCATGTGTGATCTTAATAGAATCATACAATTCCTTCTAATGCTGCTTTATTTTTGCATTCTTTGCCTTAAAAATCTCATTTTGTTCTTGAAGAGCAGTGAGTTTTTTTGTTAATTCTGTGTTCTTAGAATCTAAGGCCTTAATATCAAGAATAAGATCTGCCTCACTATGTTTCTCCTTCTTTTGAGAGATTTTCACTTTCAGTTGTCTAATTGTGTTGTCCTTTCCTTGAAGAGATTGTTTCAATTTGTTGATTTCAAAAAATGAGTCAAATTCAGGAGCATCTGGAGATGTATGTGATTTGTTATTTCCAAAACCCTCTTTAAGATGTTGATACTTCAATTGCAAATTTAGGTGATCCACCTCAAGTTTGGAAAAATGTTTTAGCATTTCACTATGATCATTTTTTTGAATCTTATGTTTTAATTTAGAAATCTCAGCTTTAAGTTCTAGACAACGTACTTGTCATACAGTGTATGCATCATGCAATTCAGAAAATTTAGATACAGTATTCACATCATTCATGACACTATACAACAATTCATTTGACAAACAAGTGGCAATTAGATTTTCATTCTCAATGAGAAGGTTTTTCTTCTCAATGTTAGTAGTTTTCTTGTCTACAACATTTTGGTTAACCGCAACTCCCATTTGTTCAAAAATTTCTTTCATTTCTTTAACTTCTTTAGTAAGAGCCGTTTGGATTCCCTCAAAATGTTCTTTAAGCGTTTTGTAAAATGGAATTACCTCAGTAAGGTAACATTCCTTTGTTTGTTCGAAACCTCTTTCCCCTTCTGTGAGACCACAGGGGGTAATTCTTTTTTTACAAGTTTTGTCAAATTCCGTAAAAAGTTGTATAAGTGTATAAATATTAATTTTCATTTGAATTTTTATTGGAAGAACTCTGGGGACAAGCCTTGCAGGTGTATTAGGTGGATACACCATTATTTTTGAAATTGGTTTCGGTGTCATTTTTGCAATATCTAAGGACCAAAATATCTGTTATGGGGTTAAATGTCTCTTTGGTGTAAAAGTAGCAAGATAATTCTCTTTCAAGTAGTCAGGGGGTGCAATCTTAATCTTACTATCAACCCATAAAGGGCTTTTCATTTTCTCAAGCATTCCAATTCTAGTTTTCTCAGCTACATCAAGAGTATCCTCTGAGTCATGCAAAACAGCAGGGGCATGAATGGTCTTGACTATTTCATGACCATTATAAAGAGCAGACTGAACTTGCATTGCTTTGGTGATATATAAGTGATTTTTGTAGCCTATCGCTACCATTTTCTTTTCAGCATAATAAGGTTTTGGTTTACATAACATGTAAACTATTTGAAGAGACTGGTCTTGTTTAAATAACTTATTTTCAACTTTTTCTTTTAAAGCTTTCATGTCTAAAAAATCTTCAAGGTATCGATTTTCTTTATGTTTAAATTCCTTTTTCAAAGTGTTAACTTCTTCTATCCTTAACTTGTTATGGTTAATGGTAGAATTAAGTTGCATTTTTACATAATGAAGTTCCTTTTTCAAAGATTCTTCCTTATAGTTACGGTCAGTGATAATTATTCTTAATTGTTCATCAATCTTTTGTTCTCTTTCAGTCAATTCAAACCTTGCCCTTTTTTCATAAAGCTCTACTTGCCCCTTGTGTCTCGCAAGTTCAGCAGTTAATGATTCATTAACTACTTTGTTTTGCTTATTCGCATAAACACATTAGGCATGTTGTTCATGCATTTCATTTATTATCATCATGAAAGCATCATTTTACATAGAAAGAAACATTACTTTATACAACTTACTCTGTCGTGTTCTGCACATACTGATCATACGGAATCATAATATTCAGTATCTGAGGCAACAACGTAGTTTGGTTGTACATCTTTTTGCATCTCGTTTACTTCATGATACTCACCAACAATATCTTGACAGTTATCATGATCTTGAACCTCAGATAGAATGTTTGAATCATATGACAGACCAGCTTCATCATAAATTGGATCTGCTACTGATAGAATTGCCATGAACATAGTCTATGCAGTAGGAGCCTCATCAACATCAGATTTAAAAGATCACATTGGGAACAGCCTTTGAAAGATATTGTCCACATTGAGTGCTAAATCTTGTACCGGTGGCTCATCCACATAAGCATCAAAAGCATTATCTTGTCTACCTGCAATAAACAGCAACTGTTCTTCATCCAAAACCACTCCATTCTCCTGAGCTTGCATCAGCAACATCTTTTCCTTAAAGTATTCTAAATTTTATGGTCGCTTTGGTTAAGTGCAGTTTCTTGCTATGTTCCCTATTCCATTGCAGTTATAACACTTAATCGGCCTTGCTTGACTAGAATTTACATTGCCAACTCTGTTTTGAACTCCCCCATTACCAGCTGCAACTGCTCCCCTTGCATTGTTCCCTTGAACTCTATTCTGTCTACCCTAAACATTCTGAACAACAACCCTGCCATTTTGAACTGTGGCTTGGTTCTTTATGTTAGATGAAATTCTGAGTTGATTGTTAGTTTGAGGAAGGTATGTTTGTAAAATTGTATAAAGAAGGGCAATTGGTTTTGGGTTAAGTTAATCAATCAATTATCAGTATGGGGTAAAACGTTAATCAAGTATGTGTTTATCCCGTAAAAATGTGGGTTATATGGAAACTGGTGGTACATAAGCAGATTATGGAATAGCTGATGATTGTGTAGGGTACTATTGAGGTGAAACATTAGACACAAGGGCAAGAGGATCAATAGCATGTTGAGAGTAACGTTCCAACATTATCTTATTCTCATTAACATGTGCCTCGTGTTGCTTCAGGTAAGCATACAACTGATCATAGTTAGATGCCTTCAATCCTCTGTTTAATTTGATTACTGTCACGAATCTACCCCATTCAGGCAACATGTCATTTACAAACTTTGAGTTAAGCTACATTTTGGGCATAGTTATCTTAATGTTTCTTATGTCGTTAATGAGATTTGTAAACCTGATATAGTATTCGTAAATGGTTTCTCCTTTGTTCTGACGAAAGTGTTTAAATTCATCGTATAATTGTGATTCACGTTTATCTTTTGTTAATTCAGAACCTTCCAGAAGCATCTTCACATTATCCCAAATGTCTTTGGCGTCAGTGTAATGATTGATGTGTGTGTAGATGTCTTTTGGTAAACCTTGAAGTAGGATATTTGTTGCACGAATGTTAGCTTTATACCTATCCTTTTCTTCTGGTGTAAGGTCTACAAAGACTCTATCCCGTTCTGGACCTAGATGAAGTGCACCTTCATCAAGTATTTCTCTGAACTTTCCCATCTGAAATGGACCTTCATCAATAGACTTAAGTATGTTTTCCCCATATATTTTCCTTACAATCAATAAACTATATTCCGCAAGAATTATATCATGACACTCAAGTTTCAATCTAGTGCCTTTGGCTTTATCAAGGAAAAAAAAACCGTGTTGATATCCTAATTACAGATCTTAACTCCCTTAGCTTGATGTAAGGTAAGTATCCTTTATAAAAATCCAAAGCAGAAAGATTGAAACTTTAATTGTATTGATATAAACATGCGGAATCTAGTTATACCAACTAAGAAGAATAACATTAATGAATGTTTAATCACATAGAAATAAAAACCAAAACAATACTCTATAAATTAATGGACCACTCATTGACAGTGTTAGAAGGGTTACCAACCTATGAAGCTATGAACTAATATGAAAACTGATATCTAGATCTATGCCATAGGGTTCCTTTTATACATCAAGGAAACCCTAATGGGCTAACAAAACGCGTATACAAATCAATGCATATCTATTCCTAATATATCTCATGCATATCACATTAGCAGTACTAACTATTTATACTAACAGTACTAACTATATAACTAACAGTACTAATAAACTGACAGTACTAACACTTTGTACTGGCAGCACTAACTATAATACTAACAGTACTAATGACTTAGACTGTTTTCTTTAATCTTCTGTAGCAGCATAAACTTGAACTAGCAGCATTAAGTTGTAGAAGCCTCTAATTCCTAACAATCCTCCCCTAAACTTGATATTCATCTTGTTAATCATCAAGTTTCTTCATTACCAGCATCTTGATCACTAGGAGGATGTATCTAAACACTCTTCTACTTCTGAAGTTGTGATCTTGTAAATCTGAGAAGCTCAAATGCCATTTCACTCTCATGATCAACTTCTAGCCTTATGTTTAACATCCTTGAAAGCATTTACTGTATAATAGGATATGTCTTCTCTACCATCATGTGAATAGCAATTCCAGTATCCATCAACAATACATGACTCCACATGAGTCAAATAATCTCCAGCTTATCAAGTTGTAGTTTTGTTGATTCTTCCATATTTCATCTTCTTCACTAGGCTCAAATAAAGTCTTCAGATCTCCCTAAAGTAACAAGTCATATCCTTCTGGGCTTGTTGTTTCATACCTTTCTTTTACCAGCCTGTATAGATCTATCACATCTTGTCTATCAAAATCATCAAGCATTCCACTGAATATCTTGTAGTTCTTAGAACTTCCATCAGCTCTGATGATTTGATAATACATCATATTTTCTGTTAGAATGTGTGTCTTCTAGTCAACTATTGGGTATTTAGTAGCCAAAGATTCAACATTAATAGCAATATCATCCCCTGGAACTATATCCAAACAAGCTCTAAGCTCCTCTTTCTCAGCATCCCACCAGCATATAGACTTGCAGATTGTCAAACCTCACAAAGTGTACTCTACATGAGTTAAATAATTTCCAAATCAACACTTTGCCTTCTCTTAGATCTTTCCACACTGCATTTTCTATATTAGATTCAAACATGACTTTTAGATCACCTCATAGCACTCTCTCATACCCTTCTATTGGCCTTGTATCTCCATGTTTTTCTTTTACTAACCTCCATAGAGTTTCCAAGTCTTCTCTGTCAAAGCTCTTAAGCAGCTGACTAAACACTTTATATAACTTAAAACTCCTATCAGCCCTTGTGATCTTGTAGTAACTTGTCTTATCTTCCTTATGAATCTTGTAATAAATAATGACTAGAGGTTTAGTGTCCAAAGGAATAGCATGTACAACTACTTCCTCTTCATCAGGAGTAATTTCCACTAACATTTGAAGCTCAACTATCTCTTTGTCATCATCAACTTTTTGCTTCTTAGCAAACTCTGATCTTAACTCATCACCTGCTCTCTTTGAGCTACCTTAAACCTTTTCAGTATCCATGTCTACAAATGTATTCACTCTCTTCATGGCTTGGTCAAATAACTTTTGAATTTCATCAAAACTTTTATTCTTTAACTGATTTGACTTCCATCCAGCCATATTCTTTGGATATGTAGACATAGTTTTTCTCTTTTGTGCCTTGGTTTGAGGTTTGCTCCTTTGCTCCTTTGCTCTTTTTTCTACAGAGTGCTTCTTCCTTTCTTCCAAGAGTTGAACAAACAATTTAGCTTTCTCTGCATCTGTCAACTCTTCTTGTTCTTATTGTTGAAGCCTCTGAGCCAATTCATAGTCAGCATCAATTTTAGCTTGAGTATTATTCTACTCTTCAATCAAGCCTAAATTGGCTTCTCCAATTCTTTGAGCTTCTTCATTAGCAATTCTAGCTTCTTCATCAAATTGAGCTTGAAGCTTTCTAGCTTCCTGCTCATCAAAGCTAATTTGCTCTTTTCTTAATAACTTTAAAGGCTACTTTAGCTCTATCATCTTAGCCTTTCCTTTATCCTTTGACTTTTTTTGAGGAATCATTGGTCTTTGAGTAATACCTTGCTCCCTTTCTCTAATAGCAACCCCTTTTGCCCTGGGTGTTGTATTCTTCATCTTCTAAAGTGTCTGAGCCAAGGTAACCTCATCTTCATTTAAGTTTACATCCTTAGAAGCAGCTTTAGTTTCAACTACTACTTCATCTCCAGCAAGATCATTTACATCAAACATCTCATTATTATAACACCCTGTGTTTTAGGTCATTGTATGATGTTGATAAATTCACCATTTATTTTTAGTGTTGTACGCGTTTGTTTTTTAATCGAAATCTTTAAGTTAAATAGCATAAGCTAAAAATGATCAGTTAACATAAACGGGCATCAAGCAATTAATTGTTTACGTCAAGCAAGGGTTAAGTAATTATTTTGAGAATAATTACTAACCTTGCACAAGTTATTTTTATCAGACATGTAAAAGCGTTTACGTTTTGCGATAAATGACAATTAGTTATTCCCGGAACTGTAAAAATTAATCTACGCTTCAACGAATACCTATGTTTATATACAATGATCAAAGTTTATAAAACTTCACCCATATGCATGTATATATATACACGTCCCATATAGATATACAAAACAAACAAGTATACACCTTAATAAAAACTACACATTACATACTTTCAATTTTTCACCAACAAATGCAAGTAACATTTCTTATTATCAAAAGAAAGTAGCTAGTCAATCACAAGCCTTGAATTAATGGGATGTTCTACATATTAGGGGACAAAAGAACACTTCCATTAACTAAGAACAAGGTACTAGCAAGAGTTAGTAAGGTCTAACTAGTGACTAGTAGTTTTGACTACTAGTCACCCCCTTTTTATAGATCCTGCCCCCCCCCACACCCTTGACCACTAGACCATTGTGTCCGTTGGATTATTAACTAGCTAAGGTACATATAAAGTCAGCACCTTGGACGATAGTAAACACACACGTCATATC
Organism: Tanacetum coccineum; assembly: GCA_026074375.1. NCBI lineage: Eukaryota > Viridiplantae > Streptophyta > Magnoliopsida > Asterales > Asteraceae > Tanacetum > Tanacetum coccineum. The sequence continues at coordinate 36,782 of BQNB010009769.1, forward strand.
CATAATTACAATATCACAAATTATCTCTCCCTTTTCTCCCTTGTAAGCTACGGCTCACCCCTAATTCAATACACAAACCATACAAAATTTTTGTACAACTCTTACACACATTCACACATCATTCCTATGATAATCTAAGGTGTTTGCAATGATTGGTTAAGCATTTACAAGTGATTAAGCAAAGAAAAGGAAGCTAGGGTTTACTTGGGAAAATTAGGGTTTTCAATTTATATTTTCAAGCAAAGGGTTTATATCACAAGGGTGTGATTGTTCTCCTTTTCACTACTCATTAATACAAGTTTATCTACAACCCTAATCATTTCATAATTATGATTTTATGTGTTTATATGTTCTATTTAGCAAAATCACCATTAGGATTTTTTTAAACATGTTAAATGGATAACTTACTTGTGATTTAGATTTATAACACTTCATATATATGTGATTGTAATATCAAAGAATAATTGATATTATAAAGTGTGGTAACATATTTGTGAAAGTATAAAAAGTATGTACATAAACTTGTAATTAAGAGAAATTAAGAAAGTTATGATTTCATGTGATAAATGGACTTGTTGATCTTGATGATCTTGGACAAAATATGGATCTTGGACTATATTATATATATGACATAATGATGTTTAATAGTTATAAATGACTTGTGGAAATTATATAAAGTGGCAAAGTTATATAAATCCAAGTTTTATAAATTAAGTATGTAAAAGATTATATAGGGGCTGTTTTGGCACGAAATCCAAGGCATGGATTTTATGATTTATAAAAATAGTACGCCTCATGACGATTCCAAAATGATAAGAAACTCGAAAAACCGATTTATAACGAAGATGATACGCTAGTTACGTTTTAAAGAACATAAACACATTTATAAAACTATTTTTTATAAAAATTACATTCACCACAAAAAACATAATCTATTTAAAACAATCAATAATTATAATACTTTTAATTACTAGAACGTGCAGCAAAATCGCTAAAAATGGAGCTATAACGAATAGAATATACGACATTTACGGGTTTTACGCTAACTAAAACGTAAAAATAAGTTTATAGCTCTAATGAATAGTAAAAACACTATTCGCCATAGAATGTTGAAAACTTAAAACTGTAATAATTTGATCACTCGACTTAATTACCGAAGAGCGTGGACGTAAGAAACGCTAGAAAGAGACTTATACGAATAAAGTTAGATCATTTTTGCAAAGGCGGTATTTATAAACATTTTTACTTATAAATATGATTTCAACGAAAGATGATTTATGTTGATGAAGCTATATATAAATTAAATGTGGTTTAGACAAAGTACTATATTACTAGGAGAGTATTCATAATGAGGCCTCATCGGGGTGGCTGAATCGACAAGTGTTGTTGGATTAAACGATTTAAAGTTCCTACTCCTACATTACGTCCCTACACGCCCACGATAATTATGATAGCCCGAACATAGTATGCTGTAACTTAACATAGGATTATATATGATTATATAAATCAAAAAGTACTTGTACTTCTTATTCGACCTATAAATATATAGGTAGCATTTCAGAAAACTATTTTAGTGATGCGATTCACTTTGAAGTATATTATCAAATCACTCACTCAAGGTGATTTCGAGGCCCGGCATTTTACATTTTATATTGATTTAACAAGTTTGGGGTGGAAACATGCTTTGTTTTATAAATTGAACGCAATTATGATTGTTTTTTAATTAGATTACGTATTAGCTAAGTAGCCGATAACCCTTCGAGCCTACTTATCATGAACTGTTTAAATTACTGTTATAAAGCCCGAATGGTACGTAGAAATATCTATTTGGGATAGGACCTCCCCGTATCGGCCGATGACTACTATCACCAGAACAAAACTGTAGACCTTCGGATTGGATCTGTTGCGGGTTACAACATCGGATTGGGCAAGAACTGCTAAAATAGCGATAAAATAAGTCCGAGCTTCCAGTGTCCATGAGCTTATTGCAATAGTAATATGGTTTCGAGATGTCTGCATGAGTTGCAATTAAGCACAGAGAAATCTTACGGTCCTGTATAATTTATTAATTATAAACCTATGAATATCACCAACATTTTTGTTGACAGTTTTAAAGCAATTGTTTTAGGAAGATCGATAGGGTCACAATTGTGCCCAAGTGATACATTGGTGTCAATGTCATGCTTAAATATTTGAATGCATTATATTTTGGAAATATATGTCAGGATGGGAAATCTTTTGTAATGTTGAATAATGAACAAGTAAAGCTATATGCTTTTGTATCAAGTCTTTTATTAAATCCAATGTATCAGTTTAAACAACTTTTATTGTCGTTCTTAAATATCTTGTGTCTATTGATATATACTAACATGCCCCGAGACGCCTTATTCCATGTTCAGACCGCATTTTTAGGGGGTGTTACAATTATTATTCAACCCCTAAGCTCCATGAACAATGGTTATTCGTATCTTTATCATGTCATCAAATCTACCTCCCTGCTAGGATGCCTCCTATTGATCACGCCATAATAGTCTTCATCTTTAGAGTGAAACTTCTCTTGCAGACAGACCAACTTTGTATAATCTTTTCAGCTTGTGAGTTCTTGTCTTATATTTTTTCTCTAGTTTCTTGACCTTCCTCTCCAAACTTCCAATCCTTATTTGCTGTGAGGTCTTGGTATTCTCTAATTCAAGAACTCTTGTTTGTAAATTGGTATACAAAATCATCAATTCCTTTAGTTTCAGTCTATCCTCACCACTGAGTGGATCATTGGATTGTTTTGTCACTCTTTCAATAAGAACATCCTCAAACAGCAGACCATATTAGTATTCACTAGTTTGAGAAACCTCAGTGTCCCTCTTTATAAGAGCGACGTAACTCTATGTGTTGTGGTAGTAATGGGTGAACACATGTTTTTCTGGTTTGAATATGGGGTGGTAAATTTGGTGTAGAATGTGTTGTGTGTAATTTGGTTGTGTGTTATATTGTTTGGAGTGATGTGGAGGTAGGTGTTTGAGTCTGCACTACCCTTGTTGGAAACAATGGTGTGATATTTCTAGAGAAATCCTTCCCAACCCTCTTCATATTTCCAAAAATTTTCTTTGTGTGGCAGGGGACAATGTACTTTCTCTTATGGCTTGGCAACCCCTCCACTTGATGATTCACAAACAATTGGACAAACCTTGGATACATTAGAAATTGAACAACTTTAGTATCTAGGTTTCTTAGCATACCTTCCAAGATGTATTTTAAGAAGTTAAATTTCTGGTTAGTAGCTAGAATAGATAAAAATGCTGATGCCACAAAGCACTAAATTCCATTTCCAAGTAGTTTGTTTTAAGCAATGAGCATTGCAAAAAAAAAAATTTAAACGAATCATGATTTCCATTGGGGACTAAAAAAAGCGTTTGTAGAATGGTCAGTCTTCGGAAGAAGATTTTTTATCTGCCCTATTCGTGCAATCTCTCCAAAAAATTGTAGCAGTAGGCAAGCACTCTACATCCTCCTTCCAATTGCAAGTAGAAGGACACTCCTTATAGTTGCTATAGAGACTACTCTACCAATCATTCCATCAATTAGGGCATGAATCTGCGCATCCTTATTGACCTTCTTGACTACTCTAGTAGACCAAAATTATTCAACACATAATACAAAGATTGTGGGGTTTATAGTTAAAGCATATTTGATTGAACTAGCATTTCATAAAATCAATAATTTCTTCAAACCCCTGATTCAGCGGGTTTCACTAAGAAAATGCAACCATGTAGTGATTTTTCGTTCGTATCGACCCCCCGTTCGGTGGCGAATTTGATAGTCAACATTGGTTGAGAGTTTAGATGAAGAATGTAAGAAAATTGCAGTAGGGTTTTGATAGAAGTATATGAATGATTAAATCGCTTGAATGAGTAAGCTGAAACCTTAATTGAATGATTTATGTACAGACTCTCAACAACATTTACCCAGCAGTAGTAAGTTAAGCCTAACAGCATTAACTTTCATCAGAAATAGATAGTGTATGCCTAGCAGCATTAACTCGGCAGTAGTAAGTTAAGCCTAATAGCAGTAACTTTCATCAACAGTAGTAAGTTTATGCTTAGCAGCATTAACTTGCATCAGTAGTAGAAACTTCAATTTCATTCCAATCAGCTTTTCCATCATCAAATTAACATTTTAACTCACAAAAACTCTCTTTCTTTTTTTGATTTCTCATAATTCTTTTTGTTCACTTATCGCTCTCTGTTTTTATTTCACAACTCACCACATCTCTCAATTCTTTTTCTCACCAAATCACTCATTTCTATTTTTATTCCACACATCTCTCTTTTTGTTTTTATTCTCACCAACTCTCTCATTTCTCACAATATTAATTATACCAACAACATTAATTGATAGGAATTAAGATCGTTTAAGTTCTAGTTTGTTTAGAACTAATATAGGATTAATAATAATAAAGGTGGAACAATCAAACAAAGATTCATTGTTATTAAACAAGGTTTTATATTCATACATCAAGCCCCAATTCTATATGATCAGTATAGAACATGTTACCTAACTGTAACAAGGATCAAGGACACCTTGACCTTAAGGCTAAACCAACTCTTACTAACTGTCTACATCTTTTCTTGTACACTCATACGTTTTTCTGGTGTTCACACAAACTGACACACCAAAAACTATGTCTATGGATCTCTTTATATAATAGAGTCCATAAGACTTACAAAGGAAAACTAATTGTATTAGGAAACAAAATCTTCCTAATCTTTATCTTCATATCTTTGACCAAATCTTCTAAATGGATCTTTATTTCATATCTTTGACCAAATCTTCTAAATCCTCCATCTTTGTAGAATTCCATATAGACGACTTTGATCCTTTTGTTTTCCTCATTCTTTTGTATCATTGTTTTGTATCATCAAATCAATATAATTCCCAACAATCTTTGCCTATGTGATGATGACAAAACAAACATCTTGATTTTCCATATCTTGATCTTTCATGAATGAAACAATCTTCCCCTTAACTTAAAGATTTTTCCCCATAAGTTAAAATCATCATGACACCAGCAAGGATCTATAAGTTGCAAATCATATAATCATCTTCCCCTTTTTGTCTTCATCCAATAGGGGACTGTAAACACATGCAACTTTGATCTTTAAAACTACAAACCATATATTACACTTCCAATCCAAGCTTTCCAATGACTTAAATTACCCTCCATGACGCATAATAAGAAAAATGAATTCAAGCAGTAGAAATTTAAACTAGCAGTAGTAATAATGACTTAGCAGTATAAAAACCTCCAACTAAAAACCATGGGCAATAGATGGTTAAACACTTTTGGTTAATTAAGCTTTCCCTAAAACAATAGTTTAACCATCTCTTGAATCTTTAAATTCTGTAGGCTTTTTGTAATGATTACTGATGAAGTAATCTTGGATATACCAATCTTGACATGAAGTAAAATCTTCCAAGTATTTCTAATAAGTTTTGCACTATTGTGTGATTGAAGAACGGTGCAAAAGTACATCACCTCATGAATAATCACATTTGACATCTTCACAGTGTCACTCAGAACGAGCACTACAACGTAACTCTTTTTTAAGTGATAGCTATAACCCGTGAGTACTACAATGTACCTCCTTACATCGGATATAACTAGATACTCCAAGTCTCAATCATGATTCATATTCGTTCAAGCAAGTTATCATTGAAATCATGCAACCACCCAACCCCGATTTGAAGATAAAATAAGTAGACTCCTTCGTGAAACATACTTCAATCTCAAATAAGTGATACCAAATAAACTCCGTAATCACTTGACATTAAATGTCCAAATTCCATAGCCTTTTTTCTATTTGAACCAATCCGAGATCTAAACCGTGTGTTATCCAATAACTGACAAAGCTAGCAGTAGTAATTCATTTAAGAGCAGCACTAATGGTTGAGTAGTAGTAAAAATACACTAGCAGTATTAATTACTAACTAGCAGTAGTAAAAATACATTAGCAGTATTAACTACTAACTAGCAGTAGTAAAACTACACTAGCAGTATTAACTACTAACTAGTATCTTAAACTTTGCCATTAGCAACATAACTTACAGCTACAGTATTAACTTAAGCTAGGCAGCACTACAATTCAACTGACAATACTAACTTTGGATCGAGAAACAACTAATGAAGTAGAAGCAGTATTAAAAACATAGATGCAGTATTAACCAAGTAAGAGCAGCATTAACCATGCATAAGCAGTACTAACTTCTATGAAGCAACATTAACTTTGTTCGAGTAGTATTAACTGTTGTAGAGCAGTAGTAACCATGTATGAAGCAGTAGTAACTTCCAATCACATTAACATGATAACCACTTCAATAAACTTTCCACAAGAACCCAAACTTGAACTCTTAGCCTTCCACCTTCATATCACCTTTACTATGATTTACACTTTGAATTCATCCATCAACTTTGAGGTTTTTTAGAAATTAGGGTTTGTTTTAAAAAATGATTTAAGAATTAACATCGTAATTTTTCGCAAACGTTTCTTTATATCCCTCTTCATTCCAACTAATACCTTCTCTTCAAAACCAAAGATTTCAAAGAAAAACTTCCAATTGCAAAATAATGAACATTATTAAAAACAATGAGATAAAGGAGAAGATAAAACCCATACCAACATCAAACGTTTTCTACAAAAGATTTCAAAATTTACTATCTTATCAATTAAAAGCTCAGATTGAAGATCCCTCCAGTGAGAATATGCCTTTATGAGTAAAGAACCTTCAATAAATTTTTTGTTAAGATCCAACAGTTAACGAATGATATATGCCCTTTTTACCACAGCTGTGTAGAAAGTGACAAAAATAGAAACCAAAATCGAATTTTTTAGGTTTCTTTGAATACAAAATCTTCTTCTTTATTGTAAAACTTATAGATCGCTAGATCATGAGCCACTTGTGTCAGATAACCAGAGACTTGATAGAGAATTAAGTCGTTTAAGCTCTAGTTTTTTAAGAACTAATACTATGGAATTAATAATAACACAGGCAAAACAATCAACAAAGATTCCATTGTTATTAAACAAGGTTTTTATATTCATACATCAAGCCCAATTTCCTATAAGATCCGTAGAGAACATGTACATGTACTGTAACAATGATCAAAGGATTACCTTGAACCTAAAGGCTAAACCAACTTTACTAGACGATCTACAGCTCTACATCTTTTCTTGTTCCATGTTACCATTTAGTGACCAATGGCCCTCTTGTGGCCATTAGGTTAAATCCACCAAGGTGCCAAAAACCCTGTTGTAACTTTGAACGCAGAAGCTCCTCATGAGTAACTTATATCCAGCTTGAGATCTTTTGATGCTTAGAATTACCTTCCTGTTCTGCTTGTGATAATAAACAAGCAAACGTTGTGAACAATTCTGAAAGTCTTTATGGTTAATCCTTTGGATTCATTGTTGCTAAACCATAACATGTTCAGTCATACTCTTTTGGTCATTCTCCTGTTTGGAGTTGTTGTAATGTATATCTAAAAGATTTGATCAACTGTAGATCCTTGTGAATTCTAGTAAGTAGGAATAGACTGAAAAAGATATGAGTTATCCAAATTAGTCATGTCAACCTTTGCACCAACATCTTCAACATCATTCTGAAATATACAATCTCTTCCAAAAGGGAGCAAAACTGATCATCTTGAAGTTCAATGCTTGGTTTGCACCACCACAGCAATTTTTTTAAATTCATTTGTGCTAGCATCATTAACAGAGTTAGTGTTGTTAACATCATCCTCCTTCACATGTGATCTCATTTCTACTCATCTTCTCTTGGATCATCCATTATCCTTCTTTTCGCATCACCTTATGGTTTGAATCCATCATCAGAAAAGCTCAAATTATAGAAGAGAATAGTGAATCTTGCATTCCACAATGGTTAGCATTATGTAATCTTTGCCATGGATACTGTCCTCCACTCTAGTTTATCATATATTCATTACTTGCTTTGTAACCTGCATTACCATTAGTTTGATTCCCTGCAACAATTGGCTGATAGTTCATAGTTTTGGTTAGATCCCCATCAATTATCAAACAAACCAAGTTTGTCCACATCCTGCATGTTAGGTTCTTCTCCATTAAATTGAATATGTAGGCTCTCTTCTACTATCCTGGTTCTACTGTTGAACACTCTAAATGTTTTACTATTTAGAGATTATCCAACAAAGAATCCTTCATATACCTTTCCATCAAACTTGCCTAGGTGATCTATGGTATTAAGGATTGTAAGCAAGGACACCTAAAATGGTCTCAGAGCCTAAAGCTAGTTTCTTCTTACCAAAGAAAAAGTTCATAAGGTGTCTTTGTTATGAGGGCTTGATAACTAAGACTCCTATTCTGGACAAAGCAAGCAGTATTAACTAATTCAGCCTAAAAGTTGTTGGCAATTTTGAATCATCTAGCATAGTTTTCTATAGCCTCAATATAGTGTATCTATGTTTTCCTTTCACTACTCCATATTGTTGAGAGTTCAAGCTACAACTAAATTCCTTCTTAATACCTTTCATTTCACAAAACTCATTCATTACTCTATTCTTGAATTCAGTTCCATTGTCATATCTGATTACCTTAACCCTAAGGTCTATTAGATTTTTTATTCTTGTTATGAAAGACTTAAGGATTTCACTAGTTTCATCCTTAGTGGCTAGAAAGAAAACCTAACTAAACCTGCTAAAGTCATCTGTGACAACTAGGCAATACATCTTTTTCATTAAGCTCTTTACAAATGTTGGGACAAACAAATCCATGTGCAACAAATGTAAAGGTTTGTAATTGAATTCACTGATTTGGACTTACAAGAAGCTCTGTGTTGCTTTCCCTTCTGACAAGCAATACAGGATTGATTAATTTCAAAAAGTTTTGAAGGCAAACCTCTTACAAGATTTCCCTTAACTAGTTTATTTAAAGTTTTGAAATTTATGTGTCTAAGCCTCTTATGCCAAAGTTTAGATTCATTTGGTGTGGCTTTTGCAAAGAGACAAGTGAGACCTCCTTTAGAAAAAATATTCTTTAAATCAACACTATACATATTATCCTTTCTAGGCACCTTAAGCAAAACATGATTTTCATTAGTTAACATAAAGTCTGGAGACAGGACAAAACATTCAATGTCAGTAAAGAGAATACTATTCTTTTTATCACATATTTGTGAGACACTAAAGAGGTTAAACTTTAACTCTTTTACAAAATACATATCCTCAAAATCTAAATTACTAGTTTTGATTTTACCTTTCTGTTAGAAACAAATAAATCTCGGTCACTTAAAGTTATTTAGTATTTTCTAGCTCCTAGTTAATAATTAATTAAATATAAATAGGCCAACTAAGAAAAATCCCAAAAGCCAACATCTCCCTTCCCTCTTTGTTTAACCTAATTAGAGGCTATAAATACCCCCTCCCCTCTCTTGTACAAATAGTCCCACGCCATACATAAACATAGACAATATGTTTTCTCCTACACTTTAGGGATTTATGTTTGTAATCTCTTATCTGTAAGTTTTATCTTTCAATTAAACTTTTCCTTTCCATTTCTACTTTCTCTTGATCTTATCCTTATAATATATCCATCATTGTGAAAATTATTGGAACCTATAATTGGTATCAAGAGCTATGGTGTAGTGTTTGATCGTGTGTTGTTGAAACTCTCGGCTTATAATTTTTTTCTTCTTGATCTGTTTGTTCGTGCTCTTATACTTGACCTCACAAGCCAAATTGAATCAAAAAGAAAAAAGGAGGTCAGCCACACTTTAATATAAATTCATATCTCTTACACAAGAAATAAATACAATTCGTCCCTTGTGAAAATTGGGGAAGTAGAACACGACAAAAAGGGAAAAAGAATTGGTAAAGTGTATTAACAATTGGTGAGCAGTACACGACACAAGTGACGACAGGTTTATTTTTATTGCGTTACGTTTTTGAGATCGAGACCTAGGAATATCAATTAAGGAGAAGCCGACAAAAGGAATTAAAAAAAAACGTTAGGGTATATTGTAAAAAAAAAGAAGAGATCTATATTTGGGAAGTGATATTTATTACCCTAAAATCAAGGGATTTGATTTTATCTTTATGATTAAATTTTGGAAGAAAATATTTGGATCCCCTAAATTCCAATGGATATATACATCTTCTAAATTAGAAATTTATTCTTGTTCTACTTTCCTTCTACTTAGAAAAATCTTTGGAATAACTATCACATCAATTAATTATTGTTTTGGTGTTTCTTTCTTGATTATGTAAAATCCCGTGAAAGATTATGAATTCCTTATCCTCATTTTAATCAAAGATTTGAAAATCCCGTGGAACATTAATTGAATTACTATCAAACACAAACACCACGTCAAGACCCGTAAACTTCACAGATGACATACAACGGATAAAGAATCAAATTTGTATCAGGTACGATAACCGTCCTCTAATTTTGGAAGAAAGTGACTTAGATTCATGGAAAAAACACATACAAAGGTACATTCGTGAAAACCTAATGGGAAAGTTAATTTTGGGAATTCAATCAATTAGAACCTACTCTCACATCCAACAACCACATACACTACGGGAGAAGGTAAAACAACAAACTCAGTAATCTGAAAAAGAGTAGATGGATGAGTTCACAGAGGGCTGAGAACAACAACGAGCTTGCGTGATATTTCAAGCTATTAACATCCTCAGTCAAAGGCTCCCAAGAACACATATTCAATCACGCTGAATCAAACTGAGACGGCACAGAGGCAATAAAATGGAGAAATCTGGGCGAATGTAGAGTCTACTTATGCAAGATCCGGTCTCATTGAACCAACAACAGAAGGAGATCTTGTTTGATCAATATGAAAGAGTTCTGATGCTATGGAAATGTATCGAATCACGACTTAACTTTGTTCGATCCACAAGCCTTGATCAATGACAAAGAATCACTAAAATAACAAATCTTAGCTCATCAGAGGAATACCAAGTTTCCTCAAACACCCTACCTTCGTATAGGAGCAAGTCTTTTACTATTGTGAATAACAGTCAGACATATCAATGTTAGCTATGTCAATCTATTACCACTCACTTGAAGAGTTATGAAACAACATGCCACGAAGATCTTCGCAAGATGAACCAACTTCTGGGAAACATGATCCACGTTGCTTATATGGCTCAGGCAACAAAGACAAGTTCACATACCTCCTCACAACAATACTCACCTTCACAATATGTCTCTCTACAACCTTATTAAACACCTCCACCACAACAATCTCCTCAGTCAACCAATGATGCTATGCAAGCAACGATGAACCAGATAGTGAACTTACTTAGTGGGTTTTAGAAACAGTTTCCTTCTACCAACAACCAGCTCAGAACCTCTACTAATCCAATGACCCAAGCTACTATTCAAGCTGATCAGATTACAACTGAGAGTATTTAACGAAGAGCTCTAGGAAACAAAGGTAAACAGAATAGCCACTGGGATCTCTCAAGGAAAGTGTGTGACATTTTACAAATTTGCGTGTCTAGGACATATAGCAAGGGAATCGCAAGGAGAGAAACGGGAAAAAAGGACATAACATTGGTTCAAAGACAAAAGCATGAGCTTGTGTGACAGCAAAAGAAAAAGAGTGAACTAGATTGCCGAGGCTTGAAGCATTTCTAGCATGCTTAGAGTAATACACTCATTATGATGATTCATTGGCCATCACTACCACTACATCATTTGAAGTAAGACATGAGGATGCTTATGATTCTAATGTAGACGAAGCACCTCATGGCGTTAGCAGATGCATTTCATGGCCAATCAGCTTGGTATATCTACTAAGAGAATGGCACTACAGCAACGACAGTACTAATTTTCAGCATCCAAAGGTACACACCTTTAATTACTAATAATCACAATTCTTTGAAACGTTGAAAACATCAAGGTAACACAATCGATGCACACAGGAAAACAGCTAGACTCTGATGTTTATTCAGATATCGATGATTATGATAACATCATTCCATATCATTAATACCAATCAAACACTGAAGTCAAAAATGTTCCAACTAGGGTATCTCCTGTGCTATCTCATCAAATTTTTATGATTACCATTCTTGATGATATGAGGTTAAAACTAGAGGGCTACATGAACACTAATAAGGGGACAAAGCCTTGCAAATGATCTTAAAAGCTAAGCTTAGAGATTACAAAACCCAGTTCAAAATCTAGAACAAAGTAAGGTAAAAAGGGATTTAGAACAACTGGTTACTAAACGTAACAAACAAAATGCTAACCTTGAAGAGCAAATTGTGTCTTTAAAACAACAACTTTCACAATAGGTTGAGTCTAACATGTCTTTTAAGAAAACTAAAGTGACAAATGTAAAAAACTAATAATAAGGCTCGTGGGATAGTTTATCCAAAGATAATTAGTTTGGTTAAGACATGCTAACAAGGTTGTAACATAACTTTTGCAATCATATGAGTGTCCAACCTGTTCAATACTATTCCTATGCTAATCGTAAATGACCAACTTTTGCTTCTAAGGACTTACACAAACAACTCTAGGATCGTAGAAACCAAAAGTATCATCAAAACAGCTCATTCTAAGTCGCGCCTGCCCTGGAATCGTAAGTCACATAGTAGTAAATCCTTTTGGCATACCCCTATAGGGTCCAGGATATGGAAGACACTATAAGTTCATGTTGAAGTCAGTAAGAACTAAGATGTGTATAAAATATAAGAGACCCAAAGTGACCAATAATATCTTTTGCCCAATAAACTATGCTAAGTTAAACACTTGTATGATACTTTTGTGCCCAAAATGAGTTGACTAGAGAACAGCTTATTGGTTACCACTACTAAAGTAGGGCAGAAACCAGTCCAGAACCTGCATCACAGTTTGTTTCATACTCCGTCCAGCTAAGAGTCAAGTTAATTCTCATTTAAAAACATTAAAATCATGTTTTCCAGAGTTAGATTGAGTGTTGTGAAATCAAAACAACACCCACATGATTTAACAGAATGGGTGAGTGGCATTTTGAACATAAACCAAAAAATGTATTGGTAGAGCAAATAACTTTCCTTTTTTATGAAAAAACAAAACTCAATGTTTAAAGGTATAGAAGATAATCTTTTCAAAGAAGTGTCAGAATACATGAAAAAAATTTACGAACTGGACAAAGAGTATGATCAATGTGTGATTGATAAAAAGTGTTTGGAAATAGAGAATAAAAATCTCCTAATCCAAAATGAGTGTTTACTTGCTGAATCTATTTCTAAATATATTTGTTATGTTGTGCTCACTCCTGATAATGTTGTGCCTATAAGTGTTGAACCTTGTTCCAATTGCGATAAGGAACAAACCAAAAATCTAGAACTTGAAGCTGAGATTTTAGAAGTGAAACAATTACTTGTTGACAAAGAACGCAGATGTTCCCACATTGAAACGGAATATCTGAATCTAGAACTTAAATTTCAAAAATACAAAGAATGTTTTGAAAATCCACAGGTTTGTAACAATTTAAACTCACCTGAACTTAACATATTTTTGAAATCAACAAGTTGAAAGAACAGCTTCAAGGGAAAGATAACATAATTGGGATGTTAAAGGCTCATATCAATAATATGAAAGATGTTAGTACAGGCCCTTCTCTGAGCACTCTAGAAATCAAAAACATAAGTTTAAAGTGAGAACAACACTGCTGTTAGTATTAAGAATATAGTCTTAGAGATGAAAAATGTGTCAATTAAAGAACTTTTTCAAGAATGGTATAGTACTAAAGGCAAAGTAATAGTAGTATACGTAGTCGAGCACTATCCCTAGAAATCCCCAAAGCAGTTACTTCGGGCCTATATGTTATGACACCTCAAGCAACTTCCATCTCAAGAAAAGATCAATAGGAAACCAATTCCTTCTTTACCTAGGAAAGAAATAGTAACTGTAGTAGATTTGTCTAATGTGCCTGTAAATCTGCCTATAGGAATAAAATCTGTCCCAGACGTTAGCAAATCTATGTCTAAGAGCGATAAGAAGATCCATAAGAATTTGCCAGCTAGAAGTAAGAAAGTAAAGAGAGTTGCAAAGCCCCCTAGGAATTTGAATAAAAAGAATCATGTTGATTCTAGTCTGAACAATAATCGTACTGGTTTTATTACAAAGTCTATTTCTGTTTGCAAAACATGTAATGAATGTTTGGTTTTTGCTAATCATGATGAATGTGTTGTTAAATTTGTGAATACAAAAAACCCAAAGTCATAAATAAAGCAAATATGAAGCAAGTTTGGAAAGCGACTAGCAAAGTAATTGCTAGTGTTGGTTCTCGGTGGAAGCCCACTGGAAGAAAATTCACTTTAGGTGATACCTGCCCTTTGACAAGGATCAATAAACCTGAAGTAGTGTCTTTAGAAAATTCTGGAAGCATTAGAACTAGTGAACCCACTAATAATGTCACTATGACACCTAGGTTCTCTAAGAAAACTCTCACTAGTTACAAACGTAAAGATAGAAACATAAAGGACACTTCCACTGGCAGTCCCTCTAATATAGAAACAATGGCAGCTAAATATCCTGTGATTGTTTATCCTTTACTTGTCTAATTTGGTAATGAATAGCTTGCAATTAAATGTCAGATTACAACTCGGTCAAAAAACAAAAGGTGTACCGCATTAGTGCAAATATCTTATCAAAAGAAGAAGAAAATTTTCTATTTGATCATATGCTAACATCCACTGGTCCCCAACTAAAATTGGGTATCCATTTTCAAATTCTACCAGCATCCTTGTTTTTTAAGTGTAGTCATACAAAATCGTCCTTGGTATTATGGATTCCAGCTGCTCAAAGCCAATATGACCGTGATCGTGTCAGCAAAAGCTCATCAGTACATGAAAAACTTCTATTGTACTGTTTGATTCCAGAAATGATCAGTTTGGTAAGCTATTGTTGGTTATGGTGACTACAAGATCGGAGATATAATCATCACTCGGGTCTACTATGTTGAAGGACTCAGTCATAACTTATTTTCAGTAGGACAATTTTGTGACGGAGATCTAGAAGTTGCATTCAGGAAAAACACTTGTTTCATTCGTAACAAAGACAAGGTTGATCTACTTAAAGGCTCCCGCATCACAAATTTGTACTCTATCTCACTAAAAGATATGATGGAAGCATCTCCAGTTTTCTTGCTCTCAAAAGCCTCTTCAACGAAGTCATGGTTATGGCATCGTCGGTTAAATCATTTATATTTTGGGACTCTTAACGAATTAGCTCAAAAAGATCTTGTGCGAGGTTTACCTAAGTTGAAGTACGAAAAGGAACACTTATGTCCTTTATGTCAACTTGGCAAGAGTAAGAAGTCATCTCATCTGCTTAAGACAGTCAATACCAATACTGAAGTTCTCAACACCCTTTACATGGACTTATGCGGGCCAATGAGAGTTGAGAGTATAAACGGGAAGAAGTATATTCTGGTGATTGTTGATGATTACACTAGATTCGGTTAGGTCAGATTCTTAAGAACAAAGGATGAAACTCCTAAAGTGATTAAGAAATTCATCATATTAATGCAACGTGCCTTAAATGCAACTGTTTGATACTTGAGAATAGACAATGGAACGGAGTTTGTCAACAAAAAACTTACTGAATTCTATGAGAGTGTTGGAATTACCCACAATACAAGTATACCTTAAACTCCACAATAGAACGGTGTTGTCAAAAGATGGAACCGAACTCTTATGGAAGCTGCTCTTACAATTCTTATCTTTGAAAAAGCTCCAATGTTCCTTTGGGCTGAAGCTGTGCCCACTACATGTTATAATACTAACATCTCTCATACATAACACTACAGCGGGAAGACCTAACTATAACTACTTAATGGATAGAAGACCTAAAGTTGTAAATACAGTCTGGTATTTTGATCATTGTGTTATCCTACAAATGCTTATGGTGACCTTGGAAAGATGAAAGCTAAAGTAGACATAGGTATTTTCGTTGGTTATGCACCTACCAAGAAGGCGTACCAAATCTACAACAAGAGAACTCGTAAAATCCAAGTGACTGTTCATGTCATGTTTGATGAACTCACAGAAGGATTGACTTATGTACAATCCAGTACAGGACTCAGACTAAACTCAATGGCTCTTGAACACATCAATGCAGGATCCGATGTTAACTAGTTACAGTCATGACGAATTGGTTTTGGACTTGTAACAACTCCAACATCACCTAGTGTTTCCTCCATACAGTGGAAAATGTATATCCGAACTATTCCAACCTTTGTATGATGAAGATGAAGAATTTCCACCAAAAGTTCAACCACAGTTGGTTTATGTTCACCACCACGGCACATCTAGATTGCACCTGATTCAAGACCTTCTAAGACAACAGTACACAGAAGGAGTAGCTCCCACAACAAACTACACACTTCACCTTCACACAACTCCAATCAGCAACACTAGTGTTTGACGAACTTGAAATACACTACTATCACCTACATTGATCTCAATTGGCAATATTTGTTACTTATGAATTTGATTCAGAAGCATCATCTTCCGGCACTGTCAATGTAGACACTACTCACCTAAACAACCCACCTTTAGAACATGCGCAAAAGTGGACTAAGGATCATCTGTTAGAGAATGTAATTGGAAATATAAATCGACCGGTATCCACAAGATGACAACTTGAAACTGATGCCATGTGGTGTTTCTTCATGAGTTCTAGAGAATTCAAACCAAATAACTTTAAAGAAGCGGACAGTATCCTTCCGGAATGATGCCATGCAAGAAGAAAAATCATGAGTTCAAACAACCTTGCTGTAATTGGAACTTGTACCTCTTCATTGCCTCCCTAGTCCAATGGCTCAAAATGGGTCTACAAGATCAAGTTAGATGAATATGGAGATGTATTGAAGAACAAAGCTCGGTTAGTTACAAAAGGTTATCGTCAGGAAGCACGGATCAATTTTGAGGAATCCTTTACGCCGGTTGCTAGACTTGAAGCTATTAGACTATTCATTGCTAATGCAGCTAGCCAAGATAGGACAATTTTTTCAGATGGATTTTAAAATTAGCACTTTCTCTGAATGCGATCTGAATGAGTGTTTATCTATGTCAGTCAACCTAAAGGATTTGTTGACCCAGATCTACCAACTCATGTGTACAGACTGAAGAAAGCTCTTTAGAAGTTTGAAACGAGGCTCACGTTGCTTGGTACGATGGTTCTCCAGGTTCCTTCATGTCTAACTGATATCCTCCCAAAGGAGATGTCGATCCTAACGCTCCTCATAATGAAAAACAGGCAAACACATCTTACTATTTCAAATCTAGTATATGATATTATATTTTCCTCAACAAATCCTAGATCTTGTGAGACTTTATCTAATGAAATAGTTCTACTTTTTTAAGATGACGATAGATGGGGACACAAATGTCTTTCTTTTTAGGATTACAAATTTCTTAAATTTCCCATAAGGTCATCTTCATTAATCAAAGTAAATATGCTCTTGAAATTTTAAAGAAATATGGACTTGACTCTAGCGCATCAGTTGATACTCCCATGGTGGAGAAAATGAAACTGAATGAAGATAGGTAAGGGAAATTAGTTGATCCTATACGTTTTTGTAGAATGGTTGGCTCCCTAATGTATCTATCTACTAGTAGACTTGACATTGCTTTTGCTGTGTGCATGTGTGCCCGGTGCCAGGCAAAGGCTACTGAAAAACACTTACATGTTATTAAGCGGATCTTTCGATACCTTAAAGGAACCATTCACATGGGTTTGTGGTATCCGAAAGACTCCGGTTTTGCACTAAGAGCTTTTGCAGATGCAGATTATGCAGGTTGTCAAGACACCAGATGAAGTACATCAGGTTCTGCTCAATTTCTTGGAGATAAGCTTGTCAGTTGGTCTTTAATGAAATAGAAGAGCATAGCTATCTCAACTACAGAGGCAGAATATATAGCTTTGTCTGGATGTTGTGCCCAAATTCTTTGGATGCGTTCATAGCTTTCTGTCATGGTCTTTATGTTAACAAGATTCCTCTAATAATTGTTGATAACCAAAGTGCTATCACATTATGCTGTAACAATGTGCAACACTCAATGTCCAAGCATATTGATATCCGACACCACTTCATCAAATAGAAAGTGGAAAACAGGGTTGTAGAGGTGTACTTTGTAGAAATGAAATATCAACTCGCAGACATATTCACCAAAGCATTACCAAGGGAACGCTTTGAATTGCTACTTCTACTGCTTGGTATGAAACAAATGTCTCCAGAAACTCTTAGGAGAACAACAAAGCTGCCAATTCTTAAACAATAGGTATCTGAACGGTGTGTATACGATTGTATGTATATAAAAAAAAAAAATTCATAAACATAATAAAAAAAATTAGTTAGAAATTTAGGGTGTATGACTATGGCTCAAACAATGACTACAGCTCACCATACAAAAGTTGCATACTTTTGATCGGGGGAGAAAATGTGACTTAAAAATTATTGATAACAGTTTTTAATTGATCCATGGGTTGTACATAAATATGGATCCTCATGAATTCTCACATGTCTATCTAGCCATTCCTAGGTGGCTTTGAAGAAAAGAGGCATGTTGGTGTAAAAATTATTGGAGAAAATGGCTTGAACCTTGCATGTACAAAACAACTTTCGAATATCGATGCACATGTGTAGGGGGAGCAAAAAGACTAATATAATCTAAAATGTCAAGATACCAAAACTTTTGTGTTACACACAAGTATCTTGATAATCTAAAACGAATCTTTTACTTCATGATTGTGGCTTCATATATATGATCGGATGGTGGAAATTGCTTAGGGATGTAACATCTTATATTCCACAAGGTTGTTATTTTTTTCTAAAATCTGATAGTACTGTTAAGTTGTTAATATGTTTAAACAATTTTCAGCAGGTTAAGCTTTTCAGTTTCTATCCACTTTCTAAATTAAAGCAATTTACCACATCAAATGATTTTAAGGCGACTTGACAAGGGTTAATGCTAAGTTTTGACCTGAGTTGGTAGTCTTCTACAAAACTTTCATTATGCTTAAATGATTTCATCACACTTCGACTATTTTTCAAATATTTTTTTATGACATAGACTTCTACGGTACTTAATTATATTAAGAGGTCGACCCTATGTTTTCTAGTGAGCCTAATGAAGCATCTGGACATAGGTTATGCAGAACATGAATTATACGGTATAGTCAGCAGATAGTAACTGTTCTGACTCACACTTTAACCATTCCTAGTAGAATCAATGTTATTAGATGTGTTTAGTCTACGGACATCTGGTCTAGAGAACAGTAAGCATACGGGAATCTAAATACTTCGGTATTGGAGGACTTAAGTCTTATGGAGCTGAAAACATGTAATGTGAGATTTCATATAATGAATCTACCTGATTCCAACCTGGAGGAGCAGTACATTGTACTGTAATCATCGATCCTCATGGAATCGGATGTTATTGCAACCGACCAGATTGAGTATCGTCTTTAATACTCTTTCCCTTCAAAATATTAAAACCTTAGATGTGTTCAAAAATGTTTTCTAGAACACATTAAGTGGATTTTTCAAATAAATATTTTTTGGTTGGTGACTAATTTTTGGTACAAAGACAGATTACTACAAGAAATTGATGAAAACACATCTCAAGAACCCAACTGACAAACATAAAGACATCATGAAAGCTCAAGTACAATTGTTTAAGACTTTAGCGCTACTCTGATACCACACATATATCTAGAAGTGTCAAAATTTTAAAGAGTTATACGAAATTCAAGAAAGATGCAACATAAAGCTTTTCAAGAAAGGTATGAGCATGCCGGATCCATAATGTCGCAAGTCCACAAGGTGGAGAAGAATTACAAGATGGCATAAGATATTGTGCGAGGTTGATGATCTCAAATGCTCAGATCACTATGTCAAATACAAGTTCAAGGAACAAGCTCGAATCTAAGAAGTCAGATGATCACTACAACATATTCATAAAGAAAAGGTCAAGAGTAACGAGCTAAAGAAAGACTAAGGATAAAAGCATATTATGCTAGGTTTAAGTTTGTAAAATTGGAGTAGACCACTCTCCTTAGTGGAGATTGTTGGAAACACGAAAAGTGTCATCACTTCCAAAGTTGTAACATATCTTAGCTCATAGTGTAGAATAAGGAGTGAGATTATAATCTAGTCCGGCCCAAGCCATGGTTGCCCAACTCAGCCCATGGCCGCCAAATGTAGTATAACTCACTTCCCTAGTCTTGGAGAGGGTTGGTTGTTCCATTTGTTTTCCATACATTTCATTAATACATCATCCATATTCCATCCAAGTTTTTCTCTAACAATCCAACCCACATCTCACTTATTGTTCTTGGTTGATCTTTAGATTACTAGTATTCTTCAAGTTGAGTTATAGCATTCCATGTTGATGTCTTCGGCTCTTAGTTCTTTGTACTCTTCCCTTGACTTTCTGTGCGTGTTTGTAGCTAACTTCACTTTGACTTCAAACTTTAGATCTTGTTTCTTCTTGAATAGATAGCCTTGACTATGAAATTTGAATTCTTGAACTTCATGTGATCTTTGCTTGTTTAATTTTGTCATTTCCTGAACTGTGAACCGACATACTCAAACTTGTTGTTATCTTGAAAGCTTCTATTTTCTTTCTTCTTCAATACTTCATATCTTTTACTTTGTTGAAGAAGATATTGACTTCAGAGTTGCGGAAGCTTTATGTATGAAGCTTTATTTATATCTTGAGACTTTACGTATTTGAGTATGAGCATGTGGTTTTCATCAATTTCTTGAGTCATCTGTCTTTGTACCAAAAATTAGTCACCAACCAAAAAATATTTATTTGAAAAATCCACTTAATGTGTTCTAGAAAACATTTTTGAACACATCTAAGGTTTTAATATTTTGAAGGGAAAGAGTATTAAAGACGATACTCAATCTGGTCGGTTGCAATAACATCCGATTCCATGAGGATCGATGATTACAGTACAAGTACTGCACCTATGATCAGGTAGATTCATTATAAGAATCTCCTTGACATGTTTTCCAGCTCAAAGCCTTTAAGTCCTCCAATACCGAAGTATTAGATTCCCGTATGCTTACCTGTTTCTAGACAGATGTCCGTTAGAACTAACACACAGACTAAACTTGGCTTACTAACTAGAATGGTAAAGAGTGAGTCAGAACAGTTACTATCTGCTGACTATACCGTATAATTCATGTTCTGCATAACCTATGTCCAGATGCTTCATTAGGCTCACTAGAAAACATAGGGTCGACCTCTTAATATAATTAAGTACCGTAGAAGTCTATGTCACAAAAAAATATTTGAAAAATAGTCGAAGTGTGATGAAATCATTTGAACATAATGAAAGTTTTGTAGAAGACTACCAACTCAGGTCAAAACTTAGCATTAACCCTTGTCAAGTCGCCTTAAAATCATTTGATGTGAAAAATGCTTTAATTTAGAAAAGTGATAGAAACTAAAAAGCTTAACCTGCTGAAAATTGTTTAAACATATTAACAACTTAACAGTACTATCTGATTTTAGAAAAAAATAACAACCTTGTGGAATATAAGATGTTACATCCCTAAGCAGTTTCCACCATCCGAGTCATATATATGAAGTCCACAATCATGAATGGAAAAGATTCTTTTAGATTATCTCAAGATACTTGTGTTTAACACAACGTTTTGTATCTTGACATTTTAGATGTATATTATTCGTTTTGCTTATCCCCCTACACATGTGCATCGATATTTGAAAGTTGTTTTGTACATGCAAGGTTCAAGCCATTTTCTCCAATAATTATACACCAACATGCCTCTATTCATCACAAGCACACTAGTAATGACTAGATAGACATGTGAGAATTCATGAGGATCCATATTTATGTACAACCCATGGATCAATTAAAAACTGTTATCAATAATTTTTAAGTCACATTTTCTCCCCTGATCAAAAGTATGCAACTTTTGTATGGTGAGCTGTAGTCATTGTTTGAGCCATAGTCATACACCCTAAATTTCTAACTAATTTTTTTTAATTTTTTTAATTATTTTTTTTTATATACATACAAAGTATACACAGTTCAGATACCTTTGTTACGCATTGGCAGACTCTTGTAGTTCCTTAAGAGTTTCTGGAGACATTTGTTTCATACCAAGCAGTAGAAGTAGCAATTCAAAGCGTTCCCTTGGTAATGCTTTGGTGAATATGTCCTGCTAGATGAATATTTTCATTTCTACAAAGTACACCTCTACAACCCTGTTTTCCACTTTCTATTTGATGAAGTGGTGTCGGATATCAATATGCTTGGACATTGAGTGTTGCACATTGTTACAGCATAATGTGATAGCACTTTGGTTATCACAATATAGAGGAATCTTGTTAAACCTAAAGCCATAGTCAGAAAGCTATGAACGCATCCAAAGAATTTGGGCACAACATCCAGACAAAGCTATATATTCTGCCTCTGTAGTTGAGATAGCTATGCTCTAACTTAATTTTTCATTAAAGACCAATGACAAGCTTATCTCCAACAAATTGAGCAAAACCTGATGTACTTCATCTGGTGTCTTGACAACCTGCATAATCTGCATCTGCAAAAGCTCTTAGTGCAAAACCGGAGTCTTTCGGATACCACAAACCCATGTGAATGGTTCCTTTAAGGTATCGAAAGATCCGCTTAATAACATGTAAGTGTTTTTCAGTAGCCTTTGCCTGGCACCGGGCACACATGCACACAGCAAAAGCAATGTCAAGTCTACTAGTAGATAGATACATTAGGGAGCACAACCATTCTACAAAATATAGGATCAACTAATTTCCTTACCTATCTTCATTCAGTTTCATTTTCTCCACCATGGGAGTATCAACTGATGCGCTAGAGTCAAGTCCATATTTCTTTAAAATTTCAAGAGCATATTTACTTTGATTAATGAAGATGCCTCTGGGAATTTAAGAAATTTGTAATCCTAAAAAGAAAGACATTTGTCCCATCATCGTCATCTTAAAAGTAGAACTCATTTCATTAGAAAAAGTCTCACAAGACTTAGGATTTGTAGAGGCAAAAATAATATCATCTACATAGATTTGAACAAGTAAGATGTGTTTGCCTGTTTTCCTTGTGAAGAGCGTAGGATCGACAACTCCTTTGGAGAATCCGATAGACATAAGGAACCTAGATAACTCATCGTACCAAGCACATGGAGCCTGTTTCAACCTATAAAGAGCTTTCTTCAGTCTGTACACATGAGTTGGTAGATCTGGGTCAACAAATCCTTCAGGTTGACTGACATAGATAACTTCATTCAGCTCGCCATTCAGAAAGGCTATTTTCACATCCATCTGAAAAATTGTCCTATCTTGGCTAGCTGCATTAGCAATGAATAGTCTGATAGCTT
Organism: Tanacetum coccineum; assembly: GCA_026074375.1. Taxonomy (NCBI): domain Eukaryota; kingdom Viridiplantae; phylum Streptophyta; class Magnoliopsida; order Asterales; family Asteraceae; genus Tanacetum; species Tanacetum coccineum. Next base: position 60,209 of record BQNB010009769.1, read on the forward strand.
CAAGTCTAGCAACCGGCGTAAAGGATTCCTCAAAATTGATCCGTGCTCCGGACATAACCTTTGTAACTAACCGACTTTGTTCTTCAATACAATCTCATATTCAACTAACTTGATCTTTAAACACCATTTGAGTCCAATTGACTGGAGTGCAATGAATCAGTACAAGTTCCCATACAGCAAATGTTTGAACTCAAAGAATTTCTCTTGCAAGGCACAATCCAGGAAGGATACTGTACCGCTTCTTTAAAGTTCTTTGGTTTGACATTCTCTAGAAACTCATTAAAGAAACACCACATGGCATCAGTTTCAAGTTGTTGTCTTGTGGATACCAGTCGATTTATATTTCCAATTACATTCTCTAACGGATGATCCTTAGTCCACTTCCGGCATGTTCTAAAGGTGGGTTGTTTAGTTAGTAGTGTCTACTTGATAGTGCCAGAAATGATGCATCTGAATCAAATTCATCATACAAAATTCCAAATGTAGATCACTGCTAAGGTGTAGTAGTGTTATTCTCAAGTTTTCGTCAACACTAGAGTCTGGAGGAGATGTTTGTGAAGGTAAAGTGATGGTAGTTGCTGCAGGAGCATCTTCTGTAATCGTTGTCGTAGAAGGTGAATCAGGTGCAATCTCGTGTGCACGAGGAGGAGCAACATTAACCAAATGTGGTTGAACTTTTGGTGGAAATTCTTCATCTTCATCATACAAAGGTTGGAATAGTTCGGATAACTATTTCACTGTAGGAGGAACACTAGGTGATGTTGGAGTTGTTACAAAATTCCACAACCAATTCGTCATGACTGTAACTAGTTAACATCGGATCCTGCATTGATGTGTTCAAGAGCCATTGAGTTTAGTCTGAGTCCTGTACTGGATTGTACATAAGTCAATCCTTCTGTGAGTTCATCAAACATGACATGAACAGTCACTTGGATTTTACGAGTTCTCTTGTTGTAGATTTGGTACGCCTTCTTGGTAGGTGCATAACCAACGAAAATACCTATGTCTACTTTAGCTTTCATCTTTCCAAGGTCACCATAAGCATTTGTAGGATAACACAATGATCCAAATACCCAGAAGTATTTCACTTTAGGTTTCTTACCCTTAAGTAGTTCATAGTAGGTCTTCCCGTGTAGTGTATGAATGAGAGATCGGTTAAGTATATAACATGTAGTGGGCACAGCTTCAGCCCAAAGGAACATTGGAGCTTTTTCAAAGATAAGAATTGTAAGAGCAGCTTCCATAAGAGTTCGGTTCCATCTTTTGACAACACCGTTCTATTGTGGAGTTTAAGGTACACTAGTATTCTGGGTAATTCCAACTCTCTCACAGAATTCAGTGAGTGTTTTGTTGACAAACTCCATTCCATTGTCTATTCTCAAGTAACGAACAGTTGCATTTAAGGCACGTTGCATTAATATGATGAATTTCTTAATCACTTCAGGAGTTTCATCCTTTGTTCTTAAGAATCTGACCCAACCGAATCTAGTGTAATCATTAACAATCACCAGAATATACTTCTTCCCGTTTATACTCTCAACTCTCATTGGCCTGCATAAGTCCATTTGAAGGGTGTTGAGAGCTTCAGTATTGGTATTGACTATTTTAAGTGGATGAGATGACTTCTTACTCTTACCAAGTTTGACATTGAAGAATAAGTGTTCCTTTTCGTACATCGCATCGTAGGTAAACCTCACACAAAATATCTTATTCGAGCTAATGTCGTATTAGAGTCTCAAAATCAGATAATTTAACCGACGATGCCAATAACCATGACTTCGTTGATGGAGGCATTTGAGAGTAAACAAACTGGAATGCATTCCAACATTTCATTTAGTGAATAGAATACAATTTTTGGTGCGGGAAAGCCTTTAAGTAGATCAACCTTTTCATGTTATGAATGGAAACAAGTGTTTTCCTGAATGCAACTCTAGGATCTCCGTTACAAAATTGTCCTACTGAAAATAAAGTTTAAGACTGAGTCCTTCAAACATATTAGACCAGAGTGATGATATAGTCTCCGATCCTTGTAGTCACCAAAATATTAACAAAACAATAGCTACAAACTGATCATATATCTTTGAATCCAAACAGTACCAATAAATTTTTCAAGTAACTTGAGAGCTTTGAACGACACCGTGATCATTTGCCTTGAGCAAGCCTGGAAACCAAATACCAAAGGAGATTGTATGACCTACACTTAAAAAACAAGGATGCTGTAGAATTTGAAACATTGGATACCCAATTTTAGTTGGGGTCCAGTGGGTTAGCATATGAACAAAAAGAAATTTTCTCTTCTTTTGATAAGATATATGCACTAATGCGTACACCTTCTTTTTATTTTGACCGAGTTGTAATCTGACATTTAATTGCAAGCTATTCATTACCAAATTAGACAAGTAAAGGATAAACAATCACAGGATATTTAGCTGCCATTGTTTCTATATTAAGGGACTTGGCCCATTGGAAGTGCCTTTATGTTTTCTAATCTTTACGATATGTAACTAGTGAGATTTTTCTTAGAGAACCAATGTGTCATAGTGACAGTAATTTATGGGTTCAACTAGTTCTAAATGCATCCAGAAATTTTCTAAAGACACTACTTCAGTTTATTGATTCCTTGCAAAAGGGTGGCCCCCAAGGTAACACTAAATTTAAATTTTCTTCCAGTGGGCCTTCACCACCGAGAACCAACACTAGCAATTACTTTGCTAGTCGCTTTCCAAACTTGCTTCATATTTGCTTTATTTATGACTTGGGTTTTTTGTATTCACAAATTTAACAACACATTCATCATGATTAGCAAAAACCAAACATTCATTACATGTTTTGCAAACAGAAATAGACTTTGTAATAAAACCAGTACATTATTAGTTCAGAACTAAATCAACAATGAATCTTTTTAATTATACAAATTCCTAAGTGGGCTTTGCAACTCTCTTTACTTTCTTACTTCAGCTGGCAAATTCTTATGGATCTTCTTATCGCTCTTAGACATAGATTTGCTAACGTCTGGGACAGATTTTATTCCTATAGGCAGATTTACAGGCACGTTAGACAAATCTACTACAGTTACTATTTCTTTCCTAGGTAAAGAAGAATTGGTTTCCATATTGATTCTTTTCTGAGATGGAACGTACTTGGGTGTCATAACATATAGGCCAGAAGTAACTGCTTTGGGTTTCACAGGGATAGTTGCTCCACTACTTATACTACTATTACTTCTGCCATAGACTATATACCATTCTTGAATAACGTTCATTAATATGACACATTATCATTTCATCTCTAAGACTATCATTCTTAATCCTAACAGCAGTGAGTTCTTCCTTTAACTTAGTGTTTTCGATTTCTAGAGTGCTCAGAGAAGGGCCTGTACTAACATCTTTCATATTATTGATATGAGCCTTTAACATCCCAATTATGTTATCTTTCCCTTGAAGCTGTTCTTTCAACTTGTTGATTTCAAAAATATGTTAAGTTCAGGTGAGTTTAAATTGTTACAAACCTGTGGAATTTTTCAAAACATTCTTGTATTATTTGAAATTTTAAGTTCTAGATTCAGATATTCCGTTTCAATGTGGGAACATCTGCGTTCTTTGTCAACAAGTAATTGTTTCACTTCTAAAATCTCAGCTTCAAGTTCTAGATTTTTGGTTTGTTCCTTATCGCAATTGGAACAAGGTTCAACACTTATAGGCACAACATTATCAGGAGTGAGCACAACATAACAAATGAATATTTTATAAATAGATTCATGCTAGTAAACAACTCATTTTGGATTATGGAGATTTTTATTCTCTATTTCCAAGACACTTTTTATCAATCAAACATTGTGGAATCATACCTTTGTCCAGTTCGAAAATTTTTTTCATGTAATTCTGACACTTCTTTGAAAAGATTATCTTCTATACCTTAAACATGATTTTTTGAATTTTTCCATAAAAAAGGAATATTTGCTCCTACAAAACATAGTTTGGTATGATTCAAATGCCACTCCCCATCTGTTAAACATGTGGGTGTTGTTTTGAATTTCACAACCTCATCAAACTCTGGAAAACATGATTTTAATGTTTTTAAATGAGAATTAACTTGACTCTTAGCTGGACGAGTAAGAACAAACTGTTGAGCAGGTTTGGACTGGTTACTGCCAACTTTAGTAGCTGGTAACCAATAAGCCTGTTCTCTAGTCAACTCCTTTTGAGGCCAACAAAAATTATCCTTACAAGTTTTGTTTAACTTATGCAATAAGTTTTATGGGCAAAGATATTATTGGACACTTTGGGTCTTTCATATTTTCTAACATCTTAGTTCTACTGACTTCAACATGAACTAAAGTGTCTTCATTATCATGGACCCTATAGGGGGTATGCAAAGGATTTACAACTATGTGACTACGATACAGGGCAGGCCGACTTAGCTGAGCTGTTTTGAGATACTTTTGGTTACTACGACCTAGAGTATATTATTTTAAAGTCTATATAAGCAAAAGTTGGTCATCTAGATCGCATAGGTAAAAGTTGAACATCAGGGTTGAACCAAATGATTGCAAAAGTATGGTTACAACCTATGTTAGCATTGTCTTAACCAAACTAATTCCTCATGAGAAAATATCCACACGAGCCTATTATTAGTTTTTAACTTATTCACTTTAGTTTGTTTTAAAGACAAGTTAGACTCAACCTATTGTGAAGTTGTTGTTATAGAAGACACAATTTGGCTCATCAAGTTTAGCATTTTGTTTGTTACGTTTATTAACCATGTTCTAAATCCCTTTTTACCTTACTTTGTTCTAGATTTTGAAACTGGGTTTTGTATCTCTCAAGCTTAGCTTTTAAGGAATCATTTGCAAGGCTTTGTCCCTTATTAGTGTTCATGTAGCCCTCTAGTTTTAACCTCATATCATCAAGAATGGTAATCATAAAAATTTGATGAGATAGCACAGGAGTATACGCTAGTTGAACATTTTTACATTCAGTGTTTGGATTGTATTAATTATTTGGAATGATGTTATCATAATCATCGATATCTGAATAAACATCAAAAAAGGGAGTCTAGCTGTTCTTCCTGGTGCATCGCTTGTGTTACTTGATGATTCATATTTTCAAAGAAGTGATTATTATGAGTGTGTACCTTTGAGTGAAAATTAGTGTCGTTGCTGGTGCCCTCTCTAGTAGATATACCAAGCTGATTGGCCATGAATGCTGCAACCGCATGAGGTGCTTCGTCTACATTAAGATTCAAAAAGCTCCTCAATGTCTTACATCAAAATGATGTATGTAGTGAAGCCAATGATTCTACATAATGAGCAGTATACTCTACATTCTGCTAGAAAATCTTGCACCTCGGCATCTATAACAACTCCTTTTCTTTAGCTGTCCACAAGCAAATGCTTTGTCTTTGAACCACTGTTAGTCCTTTTCCCGTTTCTTCTCCTTGCATTCCCTTGCTATATGTCCTAGACCACGGCAATTGTAACATGTCACCAACTTTCCTTGAGATCCAGTGGTATTCTGTTTACCTTTGTTTCCTAGAGCTCTTCGTTAAATACTCTCAGTTTGTAATCACATTCAGCTTAATCAGAAGCTTGGGTCATTGGATTAGTAGAGGTTCTGAGCTGGTTGTTGGTAGAAGGAAACTGTTTCTAAAACCCACTAAGTAAGTTCACTATCTGGTTCATCGTTGCTTGCATAACATCATTGGTTGACTGAGGATATTGTTGTGGTGGAGGTGTATAATAAGGTTGTGGAGAGACATATTGTGAAGGTGAGTATTGTTGTGAGGAGGTATGTGAACTTGTCCTATTGTGTGCCTGAAGCCATATAAGCAAGTGGATCACTGTTCCCAGAAGATTGGTTCATCTTGCTAAGAGTCTTCATGGCATGTTGTTCATAACTCTTTAAGTGAGTGTATAGATTGACATAGCTCACATTTGATATGTCCTGACTGTTCTTCACAATAGTAACATACTTGCTCCAATACGAAGGTAGGTTGTTAAGAAACTTGGTATTCCTCTGATGAGCTAGGATTTGTATTTTAGTGATCTTCATGTCATTGATCAGCTTGTGGAATCGAACAAAGTAGTCATGAATCGATTCATTTCCATTAGCTCAGAACCTTTCATATTGATCAAACAAGATCTCCTTCTGTTGTTGTTCAGTGAGACCGGATCCTTGCATAAGTAGCTCTACATTCTCCTAGATTTCTTGTGCCGTCTCAGTTTGATTCAGCATGTTTAATATGTGTCTTGGGAGCCCTTGACTGAGGATGTTTATAGCTTGAATATCATCAAGCTCTTTGATGTTCTCAGCCTCTGTGAACTCATCATCTCTCTTTTTTTTGATTTCCTAAGTTTGTTGTTTACCTTCTCCGTAGTGGTCTGTTGTTGTTGATGTGAGATTAGGTTCTAATTTTGAAATGAAATTCCAAATTAACTTCCCATTAGGTTTTCCACGAATGTACCTAAGTATGGTATTTCCAGAATCAAGTCCACATTCTTCCACATTAGAGGACGGTTATCCGTACCTGCTACAATTGATTCTTTATCCGTTGTTGACATTGTGAAGTTACGGATCTTGAGTGGTTGTTTGTGTTTGATTGAAATCAATTAATGTTCACGAGATTTTACAAATCTTTGATTAAAACTGAGAAAAGAATCATATCTTTCACGGGATTTTACAAAATCAAGAAGAAACCACAAAACAATAATTAATTGATGTTGAAATATTCCAAAGATTTTTCTCAAGTAGAAGGAAAGAAGAACAAGAATATAATTTCTAAATTTAGAAGATTATATCCCTTGAATTTAGGAACCAAATATTTACTTCCTAAAATTAATCATAAAAGATAAAATCAAATCCCTTGATTTTAGGAAATAAATATTCACTTCCCAAAATATAGATCTCTTCCTTTTTTTTACAATATCCCTAAACGTTTTTTTATATTCCTTTTGTCGGCTTCTCCTTAATTGATATTCCCTGGTCTCGATCACAAAAGTAAACGCAAATAAAAATAAACCTGTTACACTTGTGTCGTGTACTGCTCACCAATTGTTAATACACTTTACCAATTCTTTTTCCCTTTTTGTCGTGTTCTACTTCCCCAATTTTCACAAGGGACGAAATTGTATTTTATTTCTTTGTTAAGAGAAATGAATTTTATATTAAAGTTGCTAGACCACCATTTTCTTTTTGATTCAATTTGGCTTGTGAGGTCAAGTATAAGAGCACGAACAAACAGATCAAGAAGAAAAAAATTATAAGCCGAGAGTTTCAAACACACAAGATCAAACACCTACCACATAAGCTCTTAATACCAATTATAGGTTCCAATAATTTTCACAATGATGGATATATTATAAGGATAAGATCAAGAGAAAGTAGAAATGGAAAGGAAAAGTTTAATTGAAAGATAAAAACTTACATATAGTAGATACAAACATATATCCCTAAAGTGTAGGGAAAACATATTGTCTATGTTAGGTAGGCGTGGGAACTATATGTACAAGAAAGGGGAGGGGTATTTATAACCTCTAATATGTAAAACAAAGAGGGAAGGGAGATGTTTGCTTTTTTGGCTTTTCTATAGTTGGCCTATTTTACATTTAATTAATTAATAACAAGGAGCTAGAAAATACTAAATAACTTCAAGTGACTGAGATTTATTGTTATTCGAATAGAAAAGGTTAAAAACAGAACCTAGTAATTTAAGATTTTGGGATGTTGTTATTTGTAAAAGAGTTAAAGTTTAACCTCTTATGTCTCATAAATATGTGAATAAAAAAGAATAGTATTCTCTTTACTGACATTGAATGTTTTGTCCTGTCTCCAGACTTTAGTTACTAAGAAAATCGATGTTCGCTTAAGTGCCTAGGAAAGGATAAAATTAAAGTGTAGATATAAAGAATATTTTTTTCTAAAGGAGGTCTTACTTGTCTCTTTTCAAAGCCACACCATATGAATCTAAACTTTGGCATAAGAGGCATTTTTTTTTTTTAAGAGGGAAAAAGAGGGAATTATAGGCACATAATTTCAAAACATTAAAATAAACTAGTTAAGGGAAATCATTAAAGGTTTGCATCAAAACTTTTGAAATTAAATCAATCCTGAATTGCTTGTCATGAATGGAAAGCAACACAGTGCTCTTGTAAGTCCCAAATCAGTGAAATTTATATCACTTACAAACCCTTTACATTTGTATGGCACAAGATTTTGTTTGCCCCAACAATTGTAAAGACTTAATGAAAAAAAGATGTATTGCTAGTTGTCACAGTTGAGTTTAGCAGGTTTAGTTGGGATTTTCTTTCCAGCCACTAAGGATGATAACTAGTGAATCCTTTAAGTCTTTCATAACAGAATAGAAAACAAATAAACCTTAGGTTAAGGTAATCATATGGACAATGGAATTGAAATCAGAATAGATAAATGAATGAGTTGTGTGGAAATGAAGGTATTAAGAGGGAATTTAGTGTAGCTAGAACTCCTCAACAAAATGGAGTAGCTGAAAGGAAAAATAGAACACTAATTGAGGCTACTAGAACTATGCTAGCTGATTCAAAATTGCCAACAACTTTTTAGGCTGAATAGTTTAATACTAGCTTCTATGTCCAGAATAATCCCTTAGTTAACCAGCTCATAACGAAACCCTTATGAACTTTTTCTTGGTAAGAAACTAGCTTTAGGCTTCATGAGACCATTTAGGTGTCCTGTTACAATCCTTAATACCATAGATCACCTAGGCAAGTTTGATGGAAAGGTATATGAAGGATTCTTTGTTGGATAATCTCTAAATAGTAAAACATTTAGAGTGTTTAACAGTAAACCATGGAAATGTAGATATAGAGCCTACATATCAATTTAATGAGAATACACCTAACATTGCAGGAAGTGGACCAACTTGGTTGTTTGATATTGATGGACTAACCAAAACTATGAACTATCAGCCAGTTGTTGTAGGGAATCAAACTAATGGTAATGCAGGTACAAAAGCAAGTAATGATGCATGTAAAACTAGAGTGGAGACAGTACCTGGCAAAGATTACATATTGCTACCATTGTGGACTGCAGATTCACTATTCTCTTCTTTAAATAAAATTTTCCCTGATATGGATTTCAAACCATAAGGAGAATGCAGAAAAGAGGATAATAAGATCCAAGAGAAGAGAGTAATAAGATGAGATCAAGAGAAGGAGATGATGGTTTAACAACAACTAACACTTTAAATGGCTGCAAAGCTACGAAAAAAAAGAAAAACAAAAAAGAAGGAGCAAACAAATTAAGTTAATGCTGGTGGTGCAAACCGAAGCATGTGAACTTCCAGATGATCCAGATATGCCCCTTTGGAAGAGAATGTCTATTCAATGATGATGAAGATGTTGGTGCAAAGGCTGACATGACTAATTTGGATACTCATATCCTTGTCAGTCCTATTCCAACTACTAGAATTCACAAGGATCATCCAGTTGATCAAATCATTATAGATATACATGCAACACCTCAAACCAGGAGAATGACAAAGAGTATGACTGAACATGTTATAGTTAGCACAATGCAGCAGAGGATTAACCATAAAGACTTTCAGAATTGTCTGTTTGCATGTTTCTTATCACAAGCAGAACCCAAGAGGAGCTTCTGCAGTTCAAGTTACAACAGGTTTGGACCTTGGTGGATTTACCTAATGGCAAAAGGGCCATTGGTACTAAATGGGTATACAGGAACAAGAAAAGATGTAGACGTCTAGTAAAGTTGGTTTAGCCTTAAGGTCAAGGTATCCTTGATCATTGTTACAGTTACGTAACATGTTCTCTACTGATCATATAGAATTGGGGCTTGATGTATGAATATAAAACCTTGTTTAATAACAATGAATCTTTGTTTGATTGTTTTGCCTTTGTTATTATTAATCCTAGATTAGTTTTAAACAAACTAGAGCTTAAACGATCTTAATTCCTATCGAGTGGTATCAGACCCAAGTGGCTCATGATATAGGATCTATAAGGTTTTACAATCAAAGAAAGAAGATTTTGTATTCAAAGAAACCTAAAAACTATTCGATTTTGTTTCTAATTTTGTCACTTTCTCCACATCAGTGGTAAAAGAGGGCATATCTCATTCGTTCAACAGTTGGATCTTAACAAAAAATAATATTGAAGGTCTTTACTCAAAAGGCATCTTCTCACAGGAGGGATCTCAAACTTGACTTTTAAATTGAAAAGATATAAATTTTGAAATCATTTGTTATAAAAGTTGAAGTTGGTATGTTTACATCTCTTTCATCATGTTTTTATAATGTTTCTTATTATTGCAATTGAAGTTTTTCTTTAACACTTGGTTATTGAAGAGAAGGAATAGAGTAAATGAAAGAGTGATAAAGAATTTGGCGAAAATTACGATGTTAATTCCCTTAAATCATTTTTTTAAAAAACCCCTAATTTGCTAAAAAACCTCAAAAGTTGATGATGAATACAAAGCGTGTAATCATAGTAAAGGAAGATAGTGACGGTGGAAGCTAAGAGTTCAAGTTTAGGTTCTCGTGGAAAGTTTAATTGAAGTGGTTATCAATTTAGCAGATTGGAAGTAACTACGCTATCAACATGGTTATATTTGCTCTACAATAGTTAATACTACTCGAACAAAGTTAATGTTGCTTCATAGAAGTTAGTACTGCTTATGCATGGTTAATGCTGCTCTTACTTGGTTAATACTGCTTCTATGTTTTTAATACTGCTTCTACTTCATTAGTGTTTTCTCGACCAAAGTTAGTATTGTCAGTTGAAGTTAGTGCTGCTAGCTTAAGTTAATACTGTTAGCTTAAGTTAATGTTGCTAATGGAAAGTTAATACTACTAGTTAGTAGTTAATACTGCTAGTGTATTTTTACTACTGCTATTAGTAGATAATACTGCTAATGTATTTTTACTACTGCTAGTTAGTAATTAATACTGCTAGTGTATTTTTACTACTACTCAACCATTAGTGCTGCTCTTAAATGAATTACTACTGCTAGCTTTGTCAGTTATTGGATAACACACGGTTTAGATCTCGGATTGGTTCAAATAGAAAAAAGGCTATGGAATTTGGACATAAATGTACAATGATTACGGAGTTTATTTGGTATCACTTATTTTTGAGATTGAAGTAGTGATTCACTGAAGGAGTCAACTATATTTTACCTTTAAATCGGGGTTGGGTGGTTGCATGATAGCATGAATAACTTGCTGAACGAATAAAGAATCAAAGATTGAGACTTGGAGTATCTAGTTATACCTATGAAAGGATTACTTGTAGTACTCACGTGATATAGCTATCACTAAAAGTAGTTACCGTTGTATGCTCAGTGACACATGAAGAAGTCAAATGGATAATTTCAAGAAGGTGAAGGTACTTTTGGCACCGTACTTTCAATCAACAATAGTGCAAGCTTAAGTAACAAATTTGGAAGATTTTACTTCATTGTCAAGTTAGGTAAATCAAGTTACTTCATCTGTATCATTACAAAAAGCCATCAGAATTTAAAGATTCAAGAGAGTGGTTAACATATTGGTTTTAGGGGAGGCTTAATTAACAAAGTGTTTAACCATCTACATGCACAGTTTATATGTGTGAAGGTTTTTACTACTCGCCAAAGTCCATTATTACTACTTCTAGTATTAATTTCTACTACTTGAAATCATTTTTCTTATTAATGCGTCATTGAGGTTAATTAAGTCATTGGAAAGCTTGGATTGGAAGTGAAATATATGGTTTGTAGTTTTAAGAAAATCAAAGTTGGCATAGTGTTTACAGTGTCCACTATTGGATAAGACAAAAAGGGAAGATGATTATATGATTTGAACTTATATATCTGTGGTTCATGAAGATTGTTTAACTTAATGGGAAAAACTTAAGTTAAGGGAAGATTGTTTCATGTCATGAAAGATCAAGATAGTGAAAATCAAGATGTGTTGATTTTGTACATCATCCACATAAGGCAAAGATTGTTGGGAATTAGAATGATTTGATGATACCCAAAACAATGATAAAAAAGAATGAGAAAACAAAAGGGATCAAAGTCGTCTATATGACTTCTACAAAGAAGTGAGGGATTAAGAATATTTGTTCAAAGATATGATATAAAAAGATCCATTTATAAGATTTAGGATCCACAGATATTAAGTAAAGATTAGGAAGATTTAGTTTCCTAATACAATTAGTTTTCCTTTGTAAGTCTTATGGACTCGATTATATAAAGAGATCCATAGACATAGTTTTAGGTGTGTCAGTTTGTGTGAACACCAGAAAAACGTATGAGTGTACAAGAAAAGATGTAGACGTCTAGTAGAGTTGGTTTAGCCTTAAGGTCAAGGTGTCCTTGATCCTTGTTACAGTTAGGTAACATGTTCTATACTGATCATATAGAATTGGGGCTTGATGTATGAATATAAAACCTTTGTTTATATAACAAGTATCTTTTGAGTTTGATTGTTCACCTTAATTTATTATTTAATCCTATATTAGTTCTAAACAAACTAGAACTTAAATGATCTTAATTCCTATCAATTAATGTTGTTGGTATAATTAATATTGTGAGAAATGAGAGAGTTGGTGAGAATAAAAACAAAAAGAGAGATGTGTGGAATAAAAATAGAAATGAGTGATTTGGTGAGAAAAAGAATTGAGAGATGTGGTGAGTTGTGAAATAAAAACAGAGAGCGATAAGTGAACAAAAAGAATTATGAGAAATCAAAAAAAGAAAGAGAGTTTTTGTGAGTTAAAATGTTAATTTGATGATGGAAAAGCTGATTGGAATGAAATTGAAGTTTCTACTACTGATGCAAGTTAATGCTGCTAAGCATAAACTTACTACTGTTGATGAAAGTTACTGCTAATTTTTTTTTTTATTATTTTTTTTTTTTTTTTTTTTTTTTTATTTTTTTTTTTTTTTTTTTTTTTTTTTTTTTTTTTTTTTTGTTTTTTTTTTTTTTTTTAGAGGCTTAACTTACTACTGCCGAGTTAATGCTGCTAGGCATACACTATCTATTTCTGATGAAAGTTAATGCTGTTAGGCTTAACTTACTACTGCTGGGTAAATGTTGTTGAGAGTCTGTACATAAATCATTCAATTAAGGGTTTCACTCACTCATTCAATCGATTTCAATCATTCATATACTCTCTAAACAAAAACCCTAACTCAATTTCAACATTCATCATCAAAACTCAACAATGTTGACTCTCAAATTCGCCGAAACTCACAACATGGTTGCTTTCTTAGAGAAACCCGCTGAATCAGAGGGGTTTGAACAAATTATTGATTTTCTGAATGCTAGTTCAATCAAATATGATTTAACTATAAACCCCACAATCTTTGTATTATGTGTTGAATAATTTTGGTCTACTAGAGTAGTCAAGAAGGTCAATAAGGATGCGTAGATTCATGCCCCAATTGATGGTAAGAAGGTAGTAGTCTCTGAAGCAACAATAAGGAGTGTCCTTCACCTTGCTATTGAAGGAGGAGTAGAGTGCTTGCCTACTGCTACAATTTTTTAAGAGATTGCACGAATAGGGTATGAAAAATCTTCTCAGAAGCTGACATTCTACAAAGCTTTCTTTAGTCCCCAATGGAAATTCATGATTCGTATAATTCTGCAATGCCTCAGTGCTAAAACAACTACTTGGAATGAATTTAGTAGCATTGTGGCATCAGCAATTATCTATCTAGCTACCAACTAGAAGTTTAACTTCTCAAAATACATTTTGGAAGGTATGCTAAGAAACCTTGATCCTAAAGCTGTTAAATTTCTAATGTATCCAAGGTTTGTCCAATTATTTGTGAATCATCAAGTGGAGGGGTTGCCAAGCCATAAGAGAAAATACATTGTCCCCTGCCACACTAAGAAAAATTTTTGGGGGGGAAATAAGAATAGGGTTAAGGAAGGATTTTCTCTAGAAATTCACACCATTGTTACCATCAATGGATTGCAAACTCAAACACCACCACCCTATCCCCACTCACCATCACTCCAACACCTATAACACCAACCCATCAACACCAACAAACACCTACACCATACCAACCCCAAATCAACAGCAACATGAGATCCCACCCATTACAACCACATCAACCAAATATTTAACGACCTACAAGGAGGGACACTGAGGTTTCTCAACCTAGTGAACCTGATTTGGTTGCTGATGAGGATGTTCTTACTGAAAGAGTGACAAAACAATCCAATGATCCACTCAGTGGTGAGGATAGACTGAAACTTAAGGAATTGATGATTTTGTGTACCAATTTACAAACAAGAGTTCTTGAATTAGAGAATACCAAGACCTCACAGCAAATAAGGATTGGAAGTTTGGAGAGGAAGGTCAAGAAACTAGAGAAAACATAAAGAACACGAACTCACAATCTGAAAAGAATATACAAAGTATGGTCGTCTGCAAGAGAAGTTTCCTCTAAAGATGAAGCTATTTTGGGTGATCAATAGGATGCATCCAAACAGGGGAGGAAGATTGATGACATTGATAAAGATACAGACATAACATTGGTTCATGGAGCTCAGGGGATGAATAATAATTGTAACACCCCCTAAATGGGTCCCAACAGAATAACGGTCCGGGGCATGTTACGTCATATATCAATAGCACAAGATATATAAGAACGACAATAAAAGTTGTTTAAATGGGGGGGGGGGGGGGGGGGGGGGGTTGATACATTTGGATTTAATAAAAGACTTGATACAAAAGCATATAGCTTTACTTGTTCATTATTCAACATTACAAAAGATTTCCCATCCTGACATATATTTCCAAAATATAATGCATTCAAATCTTTAAGCATGACATCCAAAATGTGACACCAATGTATCCCTGGCACCTTGTGCCTATCGATCTCCTGAAAACATTGCTTAAAATGTCAACAAAAATGTTGGTGAATTCATAGGTTTATATTAATAAATTATACAGGACCGTAAGACTTTCTCTGTGATAATGCAACACATGCAGACATCACGAAACCATATTACTATTGCACTAAGCTCATGACACTGAAGCTCGACATATATTACCGCTATTTTAGTAGTTCTGCCCAAATCGATGTTGTAACCCGCAACATCCAAATCCGACATGGTCTACGTTCGTTTCTGGTGATAGCTAGTCACCCGAACGGGGAGGTCAATCCCAAATAGATCTATCTACTACCATTCACGCTTCCAAACCAGGAATTAACAGTTCATGATAAGTGGGCTCAGAAGGGTTATCGCTACTTAGGCAAACACGTAATCAATATAAAATATCCACTTGCGTCAAATTTATAAAACAAAGCATGTTTCCACCCTAAAACTTGTAAATAAGTAAAAACTATAAAATGCGGGCCTACGAACTCACCTTGAGTGAGTGATTTGATAATATACTTCACAAATGAAAACGCGTCACGCTAACGCCCGAATGCAACCTAGTTAATATAGGTCATATGAGTACTCAAGTCCTTTAACTAACAACTACCATATATAATCCTTTTAGTTACATCATACTATCGTTTGGGCTATCATAATTAAGAGGTCATGTAGTGACGTATGAGGAGCTAGGACACTTTAAATCGTAAATCCAACAACTCGTCGATACGCCACCCCGAAGAGGCCTCATTATGAAACTCCCTAGTAATATAGCACTTTGATTAACTAAAACCACATATAATTCTATATAGCTACATCACCATCTAAACGTTTTAGTGAAATCATATTTATAAAGTAAAAACGTTTATAAATACGCCTTTAGCAAAAATGACCTAACTTTATCGTTTTAGGTCCGTTTCTCGCGTTTCTTACGTCCACACTTTCGTATTAAGACGAGTGATCAAAATATTATGTTTTTAAATTTTCAACATTCTGTGGTGAATAGTGTTTTTACTGTTCATCACAGCTATAAACTTATTTTTACGTTTTAATTAGCGTAAAACCCGTAAATGTCGTATCTTATTCGTTATAGCTCCGTTTTTAGCGATTCTTGCGAGCACGTTCTCGTAATTAAAAGTTTTATCAATTTATTGATGTTTTAAAAGTATAAGTTTCTGTGGTGAATAGTAACTTTTATAAAAATAGTTTTATAAAAGTATTTATCGTCGTAAACTCATAACTAGCGTATCTTCTTCGTTATAAATCGGTTTTTTGAGTTTCTTATCATTTTGGAATTGTCATGAGGCGTAGTATTTTATAAAAATGATAACCCCACTGTTTGGATTTCGAATCCAAACAGCCCTTTTTGTATCTTATATATAATTAATTATATACTTGAGTTTTATATACTTTTCAACAATTTAAAATACCACAATTCCTTTATACTTCTTAATATACTATGTCATATATATTAGATAGTCCAAGATCCATATTTTTTGTCCTTAAGTCCAAGATAATAAGTTCATAACAAGGCTTAAAACCTTAAACTTTCTTAAGTACACTTTTAACCATAAACATATATAAACTTGTTATACTTTAACAAACATGTTACCACCCTTATAATCTCATTATTCCATGATATTACCAATAACATATCATATGAAAAAATGTTAAAAATCATAATCACAAGTAAGTTATCCATTTAACATGTTTAAAAGCCCTAAATGGTAATTTAGCTATATAGAACATATACACTCCTAAAAATGATAAAAGTAAAGACATAAAGGTTTTTAGATAACCTTATATTGATGTATGATGATGAGAAATTTGTCCTAAACCCTTGTTTAGACTTTAAACCCAAGCTTGCAAGAATGAAACCCTAGATTAGTTTAAAGAAACCTAATCCTTCCTTTTCTTGCTTAATCCTTTTAAAGGTTTAATCAAACCCTTAAAATACTTTAAGGTATCTTAGATAAGATGTATGAAAGCTTGTATGAGTGTATAATTTTTTTTTTATGGTTTGTTCTTGTGGTTGAGTTGGAGCCGTGGGTTATGTAGTGAGAAAGAGAGAAAGAAAATGATTTTGGTAAGTATTTAAGAGTGTGTGAATGTTATCTCTCATGCATGTAATATATAGGAAAGGTGGTGAAGAGTTTTAGCTAAATTTTGACCATAGGGAAATTAGTCAAGTGTATGTAAAGGTGTAAGACTTGGTTCCCTAGGATAAGTCTTATCCTTGATATTTAGGGCAAGAGTCATCAAAATAGATATTTCTTTGGTTCTATCCTTGCATATCCGGCCACATACACATATGTATGATGATATTTTGATTATTTTGAGTATTGGGTATAATCGTGGGTATTTGTTGAAGCGTAGATAGGTTTTGGTGCTTCCGGGAATGCCTAAACGTATTTTATCGCGAAACGTAACCAATTTACGTAACCAATAAAAATAAAAATGAACAAAGTTAATAATTATCATCAAAATAATTACTTAACACTTGCTTGATGTAAACATTTAATTGTTTGATGCCCGTTTACATTGAACGATAATTTTTAGCTTACGCGATTTAACTTAACGATTACGATTAAAAGCAAACCAGTACAATACTACAAATACATAGAGGAATTTATTGAAGACGACAATGACCCTACAACAAAGGGGTGGTTATATAAATGAACATGTGTTTATGTTTTATTCTGACCGAGGAAAAAGCTCTGATGTTGATTGATAAGTATTTAAGTGTATGGATGTAGAGACTTGAATATGAAGATGAAACTAGGCTTGTTAGGCTCTAGTTAAGATGAGCTCTTGATTTAGTCATGGGACTAATCAAGGTATGTGATTGGTTTATAATTTAATATGTTGTGTTAGTATGCTTGTATGTGGTTATGATGCTTATATGCAATAATTGAGGGTTGGTGTAGAAGTAAGCAAATAATGCGGATGAATGGTTTAGTAATTTAGTTATGATATGTATGTATGCATTTGATTATGTCTTGTATGATAATATATTATCGTAGGTTACTTACTAAGCATTTTGCTTATGGTTTAGTTGTTTAACCATTTTGTAGGTGATCATGTGATGAAGGTTAGACCTTGATTAAGGTCTACGAATCGAATGCTAGGATGTTGGAAGTGTTGAAGTATACTTATGAGCTTAGTATTAGATGCTGAGTTTTAGTCATGGTTGAATCCCCCATTGAGTCGTTAAGTCATGTATTTGGTAAATGTGAAGTGTAAGTGTGTCATAAAATAAGTTTTAAATGTGGTTTGAAGGTGTCCAAGTCCAGATTTTATGAGTTAATGAGCTATGCTCATGAAGTTTATGATTTAAAACAGTGTCAAAACGGGTGTTTGGAAAACCCCGTGAAGTATGTGTTTATGGGTCTTTTAGACCATGATTATTTATGATAATGATGTATTACGTCTAGTTAATGAGTTATGGAAGTTCTTGTGATGTATCGAGTCCCGGAAGTCGAGTTTTGGGTGAAAAGGCATAACTTGGTCAATCTTGTTTATTTTATAAAAAAATTAAACCTAGAGAGTTAGAATCATATACCTTATAATCGTTAAAAAGGTATTATAAGACTAGATTTAATTAAAATACTTTCAAGGCTAAGTATAATAGATTTTGATAATTTAATATAAGGATGACATAGAGGTCATTCCCGTCATTCGTTAAAGCAAAAGGTTAATTTTTGATCAAATTTTAGAGTCCGCGAAAAGAGGGCGTATCAACTTTCATCAGAAGCATCGATCTAAGTGAAGTAAGGTTTCCAGATAGGTTGCCTTAAACTTAGACCACTCGTAGATGCTTATGCCTTAAGTAGTAAGTTAAGCGAAGAATGTGAATGCCTTAGTTATAAGGTAATTAGTACTTGCGGCTGTGATTATGATGATGCTTAGACATTGAAGGATTATGCAATGTGAGAGATGTTATTTTTCCATAGACCAAATGATTAAGAATGCAGCTAAGAATGTAAAACACTTTATGGAGAAGTGTTAAGTGAAGATATATATGCTCGTGTGATGTAAGGTCTATGGTGGGTTATTTATATGTCTAGGTGTTGTATGATGTGTATGATGGTATGAGTTATTAAAGTGTTTGAGCTAAGTAAAATGCATAGAATTTCATTTTAGATAAGTCATGATGAAAATATGTGAATTGGGGCAAGTGAAGGTGTAAATGCTTGAATTATGAAAAAGTTACTTAAGCTAAAATTATATTGTATTGAAAGTAGATGCTTATATGTATTACTAATATAAATGGTTGAGGTATTTTGATCATGAATTATAGAGATCATGATAGCTATAATGCTTGTGAAGGATAATAAGGTGCAAATAGAAATTTTTATAAACACGAAGTGTTAGACATTGAGTTAAGTGAATGAGATTAGATTGTGATGTATGACCAATGTATGGTCTAATCGTAATATATGTCTAATGTTGAGCTTGGACATATAAATATTGAGGAGAGTCACCCTTAAAATTAAATGTGAAAATATTTAAATGATGATGAGTCATGTTATATAGTAACATGTCGAGTAAGTCGCAGTAGCGAAATACGGGTGAATGTATTGGATGAAAGTGTTGCGCTAGAACCCTTTAAATGCGCTAGATGAATTGTAAAACATGACGAAAATCATGTAGATATATGAGAATACGTATGATGATTAAAATGAGATTATTGGGTATGTTATAAAATAAACCTGTGTAAGGTTTATACGAGGAAGAGTCGAGTGGACTAAAATGATGCTTAGGCATAAAAGTTGAATAAGTTGTCAACTTGGGGTTGACAAGAGAATGGTAAAGGCATTGTAAGAATTCATATGACTTATGTAAGATATGAATTTGACAAGTATCATATAGATCTTGTCCAAGATATTGAAAATGTGATGAAATTACGTAAGTAATAAAATTTGGAAATGGAAAATATACTTGATTAGAAAAGTACATGGATGATAAAATGAGTAAAAATGTGGAAGTATAAGTAGCTTGGATCCAATGCTCTAGTTTTGGTATCCTTTGAGATTGCCTAGTTTGATTTTATGACATATGTAGTGGTATCTTTCGGGATGTCCTAGTTTGTCTTATGGCATATGTAGTAGTATCCTTCAGGATGGCCTAGTTTGTTTTATGGCATATGTGATGGTATCTTTTAGGATGGTCTAATTTCCTTTAGGGCATATGTGGTGGTATCCTCCAGGATGTCCTAGCTTGACTTCATGGCAAGAGTGTTAGCTTACTTTTATGGCATGGGGTTTAGCTTGCATAAGAGTATGGTTAAGTGGCGAAGCCCTGCGGGCAAAGGCCAAGTTTCCTTCAGGAAAGTTAGTGAGATTGGATCCAAGGATAGAGAAGACAATATTAAAAATGAAAAGGATCCGTTTCACCAGATATTGAGAATATTTAAAGATAGAAAGGTAATGAAAGTGTAGACGGGTATGAGTGTTGTGTTGGGAATGCTTAAGTATGACGATTTATAATCTCCTTATTTAAATGAATTGGGACGCCTCTTCATTTAAATAAAGAAATTGTAAATCGTCGAACCATGAATTTATAATTCTTTATTTACATAGATTAGGATGCCTTTTTATGTAAATAACAAGTTGTAAATAAATGGGCATATGTGTATCCGGCATGACATGAGTACGGGTAAGGAAACAGAAAATAAGAACTAAAATGAGTTAGACATCATAAGAAATGAGAGTAGACGTGACCAAAAAGTTATAATGACATTAAGGTTGTATGTTAAACCTTAAGTTAGATGCTTAGAATGAATTTGTGCTTAAAGTTGTGAAGATAATCGGGTAGGTAATTCCCCGAAATTTAAGAAGGAAGCTACTTAAGAAACATGCAAAAAAAAATTTAGATTGCGCATTTTAATGATACTCGTTGAAATTATAAGATAGTTATTGGTTTTTGAGATAAGTAGAATGATGTAAATTAAGAAATTCTAAATGATACATGTTAGTATGCAAGATTGTCCGGTAAATGACTTTAGGTCGTGTTAAATCATTGGTTAATGATGTAGAATTAGTAATGGAGTTTGACTTATATAAAGTCAAAATAGTAAATTTTCTAAATGACAAGTCGTCGTTATTGGAAAATTTAGATACGTTTGTGAAGTGGTGTAATGTTTTAGTAGAATTTTTGGATAAAACGAAGACTTTCATTTAAAAGAGGTGATACTAATGACTCGATGTCATTAGGAGTAGTTAAATTTTATAGAAATTATGTGTTTAAGTTAAGTTGTTAGTTCTATGACTATGATTTAATTGATTTTGCTATTATTGAATATTGTTGTGTAATATGTAAGATATGATAGAAAATAACATCATGTCTATAGATGTGGACTTAGATGTAGAAACGAGTTTGTGAATGATCATAAGAGATTAAAAATGAATAACATTTCAAGAACGAAATCTAAATAAGGGGGTAGATTTGTAACACCCCAAAACCAGACTTTAAGTATTAAATTACGTGAATGCCATTGGGTAAGTTTGGCTATGACTTTATAAGTTTGAATGTGTTATGTTATCGGTTAGTCATACCTAATAGTCAAACCATAAGTCAATATAGTAAGTAAATGGTTTTAGAAAATACCATGTCTCACAACTAGGAAGAAAATAGACTTAACGAACTAGATTTGTCAAGTGGTAAATGAGTTACATAAGTTAATGTTGCCAAATATGAAGGAAGAGACTTGAGGGACCTATTGTGTCAATTGGCCAAAGTGCTAACTAACTAATATGCATTTCCCTGGACATTTCATATGTTTCTAGTATGTTATGGAGTTTTGAGGTGTATCGACACATAGAGAAACAAAAGAGGGAAACCATAAATCTTGATGATCTAGTGAAGAAGATTAGTAATACAATTCAAGGGTTAGTTCATATCAATCAACCCTACAAGTAAGTGACTCTAAATCTAATCGAATGGACCAATTAAGAAGTTAGGGTTCATGTACCAAATTGGGGGTTTTTGGTAATTGATATTCTAAAACCTATATTAAGGTGTTTGTGCTTATGAGTATTTAGTTTCACACATTGGTAAAGAATGTATGACTCCAACACAGTTGGAAAGCCTGACAAAGTCATCTTCTTGAAAAGTCATACATCAAACATGTAAATATATCTTTCAAAAAAAATAGAAAATCATAAAATATAAAAACAAAAAAAGATTTCCTTGATGTTTTTCAAAAATGTAAAAATCAAATCCAAAAAGATATTTATCTTAAACACGTGTCTTCTCATTCAAAATCATATTCATGATTCAATTTTTATCAAAAACAATTTGAATGTTTAAACGGGATCATGATCTGAGGAGGAGTTTCTGAGAAAAATATGATGTCACTGCTAAAACATGTGTTTTTGAAAAGATTCCATTCACAAATATCATTTTCCTTCATCTTTGAAAATCACAAATTCTTAAAATGTAATAAAAACAATGATCTCTCGAATAAAAAGTGATTATTTTCAAAACGGATGTTTATTCGAGGGGGAGCTAATTTTTTTTTGGTTAATCAGACTTTGAAAAAGACAAAAATCGATTTTTAAGGACTATATGTGCAAAGGGATCACACTCCAAAGGGGAGTTTTGTAAATTTTTTGGTTCAAAGCAAATACCGAAATGTCATAAGGATCATAAATGCAATTTTTGAAACTTAAATTTCTGTAAAATAATTTCAAGGACCAAAAATGCCAATATGTCAAAGACAAATTTCGGCAAGTATATAAAGAAAAAAATTTCATTTTTTCTTTAAAATTTCAAAAACAAATACGACAAAGAAGGGTTTAAGAATTCGATAAGATATTTTCTCGGTTTATTATAATGAGTGCTATCAAACCCTCTTTCAAAACGTAAGGAATCATCAAATTTAGGCATCTTTGGTATGATTTATGAAAGTTCTTGATATCAAAATTAATAGGGTTTGTCGAAATTAGAGGTTTTCAAAATTAATGAATGATTTGTGCTGTTAGATGATTATAATAAGTATTAGGGGTATTTAATCGTTATAAAAGTCATCTAATGATTAGATCTGATCAATTTCGACATATTGTCAAATGATGTGTCGTTGTGTGGTGTATATTTATGATTCAAGTTTTAAATTTA
The DNA here is from genome assembly GCA_026074375.1 of Tanacetum coccineum. Classification (NCBI taxonomy): domain Eukaryota; kingdom Viridiplantae; phylum Streptophyta; class Magnoliopsida; order Asterales; family Asteraceae; genus Tanacetum; species Tanacetum coccineum. The sequence continues at coordinate 83,195 of BQNB010009769.1, forward strand.
TATTTTGCCGACTAAATAAAAAACAACACTTATGGGCAGTGTACCCGATCGGTAGTAGTTTCGTGGTAAGTAGGGTGTCAAACACTTGAAGCGAGGTTAAATCTATCAATTTCATTAATATCTTGGTTATCTATTCTATGTTAATTCTTTTTTATTCTAAACCTATGTTAAACCTATGTTAGTCTAAATCATAATTCTAACGGGAAAAGGGGGGTTTTCTGTAACACCCCCAAATTGGGTCGCAGCGGAATAAGGGTCCGGGGCGTGTTACTTCTCAAATCAAAAACACAAGATATATATAGAACAAACAAAAAATCATTTTAAAACTGATACATTGGATTTAACAGATGTTTGATACAAATAGCCCAAGGCTTACTTTCATTATTATTATTAGAAGATATTGATTTCACAACACATAGCTGAAGTTTCCCAAACATAATGCAACCATATCTTTAGCAAGACATCCAAAACAAAATCACCAATGTATCCTTGGCACCTTAATGCTACTACTGGTCTTCTAAAAACATTGCTTAAAACTCCACAATAATGTTTTGAATTCATAGTTTTTTGATAAATCATATATTGTAGGACCACAAGATTTCCCAAGGTGTATGATAATGCAACAGATGCAAGACATCATATAGATGTAATTTACGTTGCCCTAAGATAAGCTCATGACACTGAAGTCTGGACATAATTGAATACCAATAAATGGCCAACATTGATTCCGTGATGATGTTCTAACCCGCAACATCATATGGTTCGACATGGTATCGCGTTCGAATTGCCTAGTGATAGCTAAATCACCCGACCGGGGCTGTCAATCCCAATAGATCTATTCATAACAATCCGCTTACAATCCAGTAATTACATTTCATGATAATATGCCTCAGATAGGGTTAATCGTATCTTAGGCAACACGGAATAATCATAATGTAGAAAGTATCCACTTGTGTCCAGTTATAAAACATTGCATGTTTCTCACCCCAAAAACTTATAAAACAAAAGCATGTAAAACGCGGGGCTATAAACTCACCTTGAGTGAGCGAATATTAGGTATATCACAAATAATGCGTCCGCTAAATCGTCAGAGTCAACCTAGTTTAATTTTCAGGTCGTATAAGTAACTAAGCATGATGAATTAACATCTACCACATACATATACAACAAACATCACCATCTAATTGTTTTGGTAAAAAATTGTGTTTAATATGGTAAAAACGTTTATAATTGCCGTTGTAGTAAAACTGGCGTAACTTTCGCGTTTTAAGCCCGATTTTGACGTTTCTTATGCCCACGCTTTCGTATTAGGACGAGTTATCATAATTTGACATTTTCATATTTTTAATCCCCTGATGAACAGTACTTTTTACTGTTCACACCAGTTATAAAGTTATTTTTATAGTTTTAGTTATCGTAAAACCCGTAAACGTCGTATTTTATTCGTTATAGCTCCGTTTTTAGCGATTCTTTCGAGCACGTTCTCGTAATTGAAAGTTCTATTTATTTATGAGGTTTACAAAAATAAAAGTTTCTGTCATGAATAGTAACTTTTATAAAAATAGTTTTATAAAAGTATTAATTGTCGTAAACTCGCGAAATTCATAACTCATTCGTTATTAATTGAAAATTTTCGTTTCTTATCATTTTGGAATCCTAAAAATATGTGTAATCTGTTAAAAATACTAAACTTGCTGTTTTATATAATTTTTATAAATTGTTTTATAAAAATTCTTTTATAAATCCGTTTATTTATCGTATAACTTGTTTTTACCGTAACTTTTTCGTTATTTATCCGTTTTTCAAGTTTCTTACATGTCCGGATTCGTCTTGAGATGTAGTATTTTATAAAAATATAAAATAAATATATTTTTATACGAATTTTTGGCAGAAAGTTGTGATGACTTTCTTAAGTCCATATTTAACTTTTATTTTCATACTTTCAACTTTGTAACTTTACCACAAGTCTTATATATACTATATATGTTATATGTGTTACATATAATATGTCCATTAATCCACATATTATCCATTTGTCCAAGTTACCAAGATGTACAAGTTATAAACATCTCATGAAAATATAAACTTTACTTAAGTACCTTTTAACTACAAGTTCATACTTGAACTTTTTATACATTAACCAAGTGTGTACAAGATTTATGCTTCCAATATAACTTTATTTTAGTGATCATATAACATAACCAAAAGTCCATAAACAAGATTTACATGTCATTTGTCTTACTTTTACTTGTAACATATTAAGTTAACTTTATAAACCCTAATTTGTATTTATCCATTTTTACACCAAAACAACATGGTACAATCCTTTTACATCCATTTTAACATGATCTCATTAACATCATAACATGTTTAAAAGTGAACAAATCCATAATTATAAGTAAAAATCCTTTTTACATGTTAAAAAGTCCTAAATGGTGATTTTGCTATAAAGACTAACATATGCATAAAAACTCATGAAATGAAAAGATAAAGGTGCTAGATAACCTTAATGATGAATGATGATGTTGAGAAATAAGAGCTAAACCCTTGCTTAGACTTAAAACCAAACCGTGGGTCATTAAGGAGAGAAAAGGAGAGATTTTGATCTTTTACACTAAGTGTTCTTGTTATCTATGTGTTTATGCATGTATACTAGTAT